>JAUTBV010015794.1:0-22130 GCA_032361325.1 Lepetodrilus fucensis | reverse complement strand
ATATATCTGCAGCGCTACAAGTATGAAAATCATTCAAAAAGTCATATAGGAACGTCAGTGACTAACAATCTGGGTTCTGTCGGATGAGAAATTGCGCACCGCGAAGCGGCAAATTTCTGTTTCCATTTTTCTGATGTCCAACGTAAAATTCTTGGAAGCCTGTTAGGTGCCATATTGAATCAGATTGAATCTTGTAAAACAATGATATTATATCATTGTTATTAACTTATTTACTCATTTTGTTTGTGGTATATTTTTGTACCTACTATCATGATTACAAAGATTTATTTGAAAATATCATTCTTTTCAGCACACAGTCGTAATAGGTCAAGAAACTCATCTTGTAAGTACAAAAATAACTGAACTGTTCAAATTCAAGTATTTAAACATAAAGCTATTTTCTCTTTTGTTTTTGTTTTATTTTAGTTATTGAGTTTGTCAATGTTCTATATTTGTTTTAATAAATTGCATAATTTCAACAATTATATTGATGGTTTTGTCCAAATTTGTATTCCTTCATTTATTTTAAATTACTAGTATTATATATTCTTTATCTCTCCTTCCAGTGGGAAGTCAAGGGGACATAAGTGATGGTGGAATGTCAGAATCGTCGTACAGAGGTGTCAAGTTAGTAGAGTTGTTGGGAAAATATTATTATTATTATTCTTTTAATGCAAGTTTATGCAAATTATGTTACAACTCTCTAAACATCTGTTGGTTCTTACCATTATTATCGACTTTTAATAGTCCCCGTATATTTGTGCTATCATTGTGAAAATATGTGTTATTTGTATGAAAATGTTGATTATTCCCGTATATCGTGGGTCATAGGATCATACTGGGTATAAGCCCACTACTCCTTTTGGAGAAAATGAGTTAAGTGGGCCTATTCTGAGTTATAAGCCCAAAGTCTTCTCTGCAAGTTTTGTTCATCAGAAAATAAAAAGCTAGAAAACACGAGTGGAGGGCTAGATATTTAGTGCAGTGGCTTGTTGTTTTATATTCAGAAACCAGATTGATGTGCATAGCATACATTAACCAATGAATTGTAGAAACTGGTTTGTTATTCTCGACACGCAGTGCACTCTTCAGACGATCGTTATCATGAATTTGATGTAATTTATACATCTGTCGCTGAGACTAATTAACAGACTTTTCCCCATCCCAAAACTGAATAAATAAATAAAAGTTGTTATCAGCTGGTTTTATATTTCTTTATTGTCTTCATTGCTTACTAGTATTTAGTTAATAACTTTGAAGTCAATATGATGATTTTTTTAATGAATGCTTCAGTTTTCGATTTTAAGTCTGATCAACTTCTTAACATCGGGAACAAGTTTGGGTCTGTCTGGTATAAGCCCAGTGCCCTATTACCGACAATTGAATTAGTTGGGCCCCCTGGGCCTATGACCCACGATATACAGTATTTGTAAAAAACCAACATGTTTATTCAGACAAGAATTCATTCATACAATTATTTATGTATTATTTGCATAAATGTTTACAGAGATTACAGCAACAATTCCAAGCAGAAGAGAGCTACGTATCGATCAAGTCCTAGTTTGGTGTGTACTTTGGTAGGTACATTGATCTAGATATTCTTATTTACTTGCTTTAAATTGCATTGAAATATTGAAATATTCAAAGGAAAATTTGTTGGTACAATGTACTTGTCAGGGGTACTATACACAACAACTAGATTAGTACATGGTCATGTGAATGAAAACCTTCTAGCACCTTGAATGACAGCTTGGGTTGTATACTCCCCAGGGAGTTGAGAAGGGAAAACATGAGAGAGCACTGATTCATTGACTGGGGTAAGAATGTAGCGCTACAAGCATCCTTTCAAACATGGAATTGGTGTAATGTTAATGTGCACATTATTATTATTATTATTATTAAAGCACAACTACTTTTCGTACATTTCAGCCACCAAGAAAAGATGTCCGCCGAGCACCTGTACACAAGAAGAAAGTATATCCTTCCTTGTCTATGTGTTTATTAACACTCCAATGACCTAATAAGAGTTATTGAATGAAAGGACGAGTGTAACCTCACCCGACGCAATATGCACGTGCAACGTTGCACATGGTTTGGGCTATCTCAAGGTTGATGTGGTCAGTTGATGGCTGTCATTCTGTTTGATTGACAAGTGCAGTGCTACAAGTTCATTATTGAATGGAAGGACTCGTCTATCATGTGATATTTTGAGGGTTGGACTCGACTAAAACTAAAAACATTTTATCCAATAGGATATATCATTTGATATACTGTAAATCATGAAGTTAATGCGTCACTAATTTAATGCAACCTCTAGATACATGTTTTCCTCCAAGTCTTACCTTTAATGCGCAGCAATTAAATACGACAATACAGCAGTCACATTTTTCGCATTAATATTCTGCTCGCATTAATTTTATTATTTACAGTAGTACATTATTATTGTTATTATTATTATTATTATTATTATTATTATTAACTGAGAATCTCTGAAAATATCAAAACTATTCCTTGACCATCACACTCTGGTCAGTACCCCGGACTCTGATTACGGACGCGCTCGGTCAAGGAGGAATAAATCCAGCTATCCAGACAGTGGTAGGTGGACATCCAACATTTCACTATAGATCTCGGGTTATATCATTGTGTATGGTTGATGAAATATTCCCGCTGCGATGTAAAGCACTAATTCATTCATTCATTAAGCAACAGTTGTAAATAGTATAATGAACTTTAAGCCAATAGTAATCTAATTTGTCTAGAATTCATTGTCTGTACTGTAACAATGCAGTTATAATTCTTGGTTCATCAGTACCATCCAGTGCTCGGTGCTATGGGTGTCACAGAAAAGTAACTTGTCTAATGGAACAATGTGTAACAATGCATGTTGCGCTCTACATATGCATTTTATTATCATTATTATTTTGTATTATTATTATCATTATTATCATCATTATTATTTGTATTTTTATTTTTATTATTAATACTACGTAGTAGTAGTAGTAGTAGTAGTAACTTGCATAATCTAGTAATTTATTCTGCTGTTTTTCAGGTGACGAGAGTGACTGCTTTGACAGATCAGCCGAAATTTGTGACATTGACGAGCGACTGAACCGATTACAACAGCTGATGAAGGCCAGCCTAACATGATAGCCAGCTCCAGATTTTAGTAAATTTAGCTTTTATTCTGTCTATGAGATTTGCCAAACAGTTCACAAGTGTTAGCAAGATTGCTCGGCCGTTCACCGTTGTTGAATGCAGCCCTGATGTAATCGGTTATTGGCCAACCTATCTAAATCCTCACTGGGACAATTATTGTATATATAGACAGTAATACCAATACATGAAATGACGACAAAAGTTGCGGATGTTTTCTGTATAATCTAGGTCTTCGCAGCCATTCAAGTTTACTGTGATACAATTATTTCTCCATGTTATTGTTCAAGATTTGTATTTATGTTCTAACAGATCTGGATCTAAATTATACCAGCACTATCTATTAAAATATAAGTTGACCCCTTTGTTCTTGTCTGTTCACATCCCTATGCAATTTTAATATTGAAAAGAAGTAATAATTTGATTACATGGATTATGTATATAACAGGTCCTCAATTTACTATAAGTAAAATTTCTATTTTTTTTAAAATTAAATCAATTTTCCAAGGACATTTCGAATTGTATGCATCTTTATATCACAATAGTTGTATTTTTACACTAATCGTAATAATGTTCTTTGTTAACAACTAACTGTAAATATGTGAATGCAGATGCGTTTTCTTATTTATGAATACCATGTACAGTGTACATAATGTAAGAACTGAAATAAAATTTATAAATTTTATCAGAATGTTTGTACAGGATTATTAGGTTCCATGGCTGGGGTTCTCTCATTTTATACTGGACCAAGTGCAGAGTAGAATGAGGCTATTTGAATGTAGCATGATCCTATAGGTCCTATAATTGGTTTCATAATATTTGCAGCGACCCAAAATTACGAAAACCTTTTCAAGTAAGATTTCATGCTCAACTGTTTTGTTTATAAAATTTGAGTTTAGCATGAAATGGTACTGAAAATAAGTCTGGTCACCTCAAGGCCTGGGGCCTGTTGCTCAGAACAGTTGTAGCGCTACAATAGTTGTAACTGGGCTCCCGCCACAATAAGAAGCATTGACCTTACAATAGTTGTAGCTACAATAGTTCTGAGCAACGGGGCCCTGATCAAGATTGAAATATTGTGTTGATCATCTTTGATGTGGCAATGAACACTGTTTTCTTCAGTTTTTTATGCATATGATACGTATGACAATATCATGATAACTAGAAAAACAATTTTAAATCATTGACATTGTTACATTTAATCGTGTAATACATTCAACAAACATTTGTCTATAAATAGAACAACAAGCATTAAATCATGCTCTCTTTTTCTTTTAGCATAATATCAAGACAAGGATCTCCGCTGTTGGAGAGAATGAATAGTAAAGAAATGTAATTTTAATGTTTTTGATTTCACTTCAATCAATGACTGTATCGTCCTAACAATTATGCAAGTGATAAACATATTTACGGCAAGCCTATTTAATAAACCATACTTCGCAGAAAAGAAAAATGTACAAAGGTAATATTGAAAAATGTTCACCTATGGTTTTTCTAGGACAGATTCTTTTGAAGATTTAAATGATACATTTCAAACACCAGTTAAGAAGTGAAAAGTTACATGATCATAATTGTATGTACGTCAAAGTAAATCGCTATTCAAACAAGGTTTTCCTTAGGTTTTCAAATTGCAGTTAATACGTCATTTGAAGATATATTTCTATAGACAAAATAAATAGATAAACTTAAAACTCTTGTATAATCTAGACCCACCACAAATAATATTACGGGTCGTTTCTCCAAGGAGAACAGAATACTTCAATGAAGTTCATATACAAACCATGCAAGAAATGAACATGCGATTTTGAATATAAATCTTCAAACATAGGTTGTTTACAAGACAAAGCATCCGATTGGAGGATGGTACATGAAAGTTCATTGGTTAGAACACATCTTTAGCTCATCAAGCATGTGTCGAGCGTGGGGAAACGTGTTAAATCACAACGTGTCTCTGTATCACCAATACTCCCACTCATCTAATCGCAAGCACTTGTTTCACAACGTCTCTTGAACTGTGGAATCTGCGTTGAAGCGAAACGTGCAACATCGTCGGCAAGCCTCTACAATCTTGAACTAAACATAAGGGGAGGTGGTGTTTGTTGATCGGGGCAGGGAGTTCTCTCTCACACAAGCCTGGTTTCAAGTCTGTCAGCAGGGACTCTCAGACATGGCAACAGTTATTTCGATGGAAAATGCCTGGGGTTGCCGGGCCCTGGCCACGTCCAGGGCAAATAAATCGACCCTGGACAAATAAATCGGCGGATTTCCGCTGATCCGCAGAAAATTGCCATGTCTGAGGACTAGATGAGTGTGGGTATTAATCATGATGATGTGGAGACGGCCAGCTTCTTCAGATGATCCATGAAGACCTGGAGACTGACGTCGTCCGTTAGCACTGGCGCGCCCGAATCCTGAAACAATAATAATTTGAAATTTAGTTGGCGAACAGTCAGGGTAATTTATCCCCCAAACATTTTTTTAGGATACAGAAAACATGTAAACTACATTTACTCTAGCATTTTCCTCAAACTGCAATTAATAATAATAATAATAATAATAATAATTATATATATATATATAATATATTGCCAAGTTCCAGCTAGGCTGCTCAGTTGTGGCATCTGGTAAACAATTGCGTGTCTATATCACAATAAGAAATCTTATCAAGCAAGGACATTATAAAGTACAGTACATGTAATTCTACCTAATCAATGTGCAAATGAATGGCTACAGCATAGTTATTTTCTTTCTGCAATACTATATTATGTATGGCTAAAAAAAAGCGACGCATTTTAAAGGTCATCTAAAAAATATGGATAGCATGCCTCTAATTGAAATTATTTCAATATATTTAAAACATGTATGAACAATATATTTTGAATTCATGACAAAGATAACATATGTCAGACAGGATAGAAGGAAGCCTGTTCCTTTCAACTGTACGAAGTGTTCAGAGTACTCCGGACAGACAATTGTGTCATTGGAACGTCTCGCACACTGTGCGGTCTGTTCTCGCTGGTGCAGACCGCACACAGGAAAAGTACAGTGACATCATCACATTTAAGGTAACTTTTTGGCTTTGCAGCCATCTTGCTTATCATAGACGTGTGCGAGTCGTTCCTTTCACTCGGTACAGCGTACTGGAGTGTCGTTGCATGTCTGTCCGAGAACACATCGCACAATTGAAAGGAACATGGTTGGAGAGAATGCACAAACAGGACAAGATGGAAGATTATACCAAATACATGTACATGTGTATATAACCAGAGTTATCCTTTCTTCGCATAACAAAGATTGCCTTTCCACAGTAAAACTAGAGAATGTTGTTTTCTCGGCATATAATATCATGCATAATAACACAAACCACAACCTAAAATACATAATATATTTGTACAACCATGCTCATATTACACCTGTATTACACAATATCATTTCATATGCATTCTTATTTTCGAAACAATCAGTTGAGAGCCAATAATTTTTCAAAATATTTTTTAATAATAAAAAGGTTTTTAAATTATGCAGTTGATAAATATGTATAATCGGACAAATGAATTTCGATCTGAGTTGTTATTTACTGATGTACTTATCCCCCAGCACTCGATAATTATAAAACAAATCCGCTATTTATCTAGTCTTTGATGTAAGTTCACTATATATTATATGTGTGCATATCTACAAAACTCATGAAAATTTATGAGGAATGAGTTTTGAATTGCTAAAAAATATACCAGCGCAGGATAATTTTCAATAATTGTCAACAATAATAAAAGTTAAATCGCACTGTATCAACAAAAGAAAAGAGAAACACTTTCACCATATCAAAAGATAAATGTAGACTAATATAAAAAGCATGGTTGTACAAAACCCATATCCTGCCATATCCCAAGGTCTAAATAAACAATGCAATTAGATTTTTTCGACTCTCCACCGAGCAATGATCAATGTTACCTCCGGACTATTAGGACCTCCGGTTGTTATGACCTGAGGGCAGATTAATATTTGTGAAAACTTCAGGTATGGCAACAGACAATTGTGATTTCAGCAGAAAACAAGCGGGGTCTGTGCCCCAAGCGACGTCCATGGCAAATAATTTGACCCGTGGACAAATAAATCGACGGTTCTTCGGAAAATTGTCATGCCTGAAACCTGACTAAAGAGAAGGGCACATTCATTTCTGCAAGATTCGTCAAATGTGTGGTGACAGCTTCAAGACAGACTGTCACAATGCATATATGAATACGGTAAATGGGACTGATATGGCCGCAATACATGAAACTGAGAATTAAAGGGAGGATGTTGTGAAAATTAAAAAGTACGAAACATGCAGGCCAAAGAAAGGAATACTCTACAGTAACATGCTTCTGATATTTCCAATTTCATAGTTCATGAGTGAGTTGCTGCTTAACATTGCCACGGGAATATTTCACCCATACGTGACGAATCCAATAAGTTTCTCTTCCTAGCAATATTGATCATATAATCAATATTTGTGAAACTGGCCCCTGGTCAAAGGTCACAGCTCGGTCCATGCTCATGCGAACCCTCTCACTGCTAGATTAATCACACATGGCATTCTTGGTTGCCACCAGCAGGGAGAGGGTTAAGTTAAAATTAAATGCAAGCGTTAGTTTGTTTTATAGTCGCAGTCATGCACAAGACATATGGTGTGGCTCATGGTCAAGGGACATTACGGAACAGTATCTACACACCGATTCAGATGGCTGAAAGAAGACATTCCACAAATAGTATTTATATGCCGATTATAATGTACGGTATTCAAGATGCGCTTCACCTTCAGCGATTTATCTTACAGAGAGTAAACTTTGGTGCAGACTATTGAAGCAAAGCTGGAATCAAACTAGGAATTCTTTTGGATATATATTATCAGTCACACATTAAAAATTAATGCAAACTAATAAATCAAAATTGACCTCCCCTCGCACACACAATCACTCCACTCCATGCAATGAAACAATAAACATCAACTCAGCTAGTGTATTAAACTAAACTACCCAATTTATCTCAAAATAGTATTCTAGCTATAAAACGTCACAATGTCACTATCTCACTATAGACAGAATGTAGTATGCATCAGTATCAATATATACGAAATAGAAATATAATATTTACCTGTCCCCAACCATAGGCATTGTTGTGGGTCTGAGATGGGTTGACCTTGGATAACAAGAACCGAGCCTGGAATAATGAAAAAGAGCATGTTTATTAATAAATCTATATGGATTCAAGCACATTTTGCATTTTTCAAGTATGTCTACCCATTGCAGAACATGGATCTATCCACTATCCCTCCAGGGTGTACACTCCAACTATAACACGTGTCTCTTGTTTTCTCGTAATACACTGTCATGTGTGTTTTGAGTATATTATCAGGAGTGTGTTATTACATTTTCTGTGTGTTACTAACATTGACCATGCGTTATTAACATTTATCCATGCATTATTAACATGTGTCCGTGCATTATTAACATTGATCGTGTGTTATTAACAGGGACAAATGTAATAATGCATGAACGTATGTTTGCCATTTGTTTCAAACATTATTTCAAAATATTCAAAGTATGTAAAGACAAATTTGATTGCCGGGATTCGAACTCTCTCATTTCTTGCGCTCTAGTCCATTAGGCCACCTGGCCGACGAAAGTTCAACCTAAAGTTTTATAGATGTTCAATATTGTAGGCATTTGAATGACTCGCTCGTAAAATCCCTATATACATATTAAGTATATTCATATTAAACTTTGTATACAACATTTATTTGTATATTTTTGTCATGATAATATGACAGTTAACACACAGCCCTCGGGCGTTACTGGCATGTAATGCACTCCGTTTCAGGAATTACCCCTCGGACTACTTCCTTCAACATTGTGCATTACATGCCAGTAACTCCCTCGGGCTGTGTGTTAACCATCACATAATGCGTAGATGATGAAGTTACCTTTCCACTCTTGATGTTCTCTGCACACAACTTTCCATACATGGGCATGGAGAGCGAGATCTCCAGCCATGCTAGCACCTGATTGGCTCGCCAGTTGGTCATGTGCACGCCCTTCAATCCATTCACCAAGGTCAACTTCTCCTGGTAGTTATCTTGACTCAATAAGCTGAGCTTTGGATGACCAGGATCTGACAACAAAATCGTTGTATCAGGACATGTAATTTTATATGAAATTGCTAAAGTTTTCTTTCTACAGTGGATACTTTTTGCTATTGAAAACACCTTCTGGATCCTTATAGCAACATCTTTAGATGAAATATTTCAAAATACCTTTTAGAGGTTGGCAACTTTCAAAATAAACTAAAATTTGGAGACTTGCTGGACAGATCAATATTCTCCAGAATGTGATAAAGCCCACAATAATGAATACTGGTTTTAGAACCTTACAGTAAACTAATACTGAACAAAGCCATGGCTGGGCACTAACTACAGGGCACTCACCATCAAAGGTCTCGCCGTGAGGCAGTGCTAGAGACCTGCGTAGCCGGCCCTTGCTGAACATGCGTGTGAGAGAGCCAAACACAGGGATCCGATGCTTCTTCTTGCCGTCGTGGTCAGACACGTCATGGCTACTGTTGAGAAGCTTGCTGGAGTTCAGTATGGAGTCATGACTAGGTGTACTCGTCTTCACTGCAACAGAAAATAAGGAATTGCAATGTTTTTGTAATGGGCACCATTCTAATAATACCATGACAATCATTGCCTGGATTGGGTGGCAAATGGGGATTGATTGGAACTAATGCATTATGTTACAGCAGGAATATCTCACCCATAGGCAAATGGGGAAACCTTGCTGGTCAAGACTAGTAGAATTATATATCATGTAACACTATGAGCATGCTTTAGAGCATGAATTTGGTGCAATTTGAATGTTCACATTATTATATCATGATAACATCATATGAATGAAACAAAATTCACAGTTCACTATTTTTGACTGATTTAATAAAGAAGACAGTCTAGATATGACAATGTCCACAGGTTCATTCTGAGCACACCTACATCTATGCAGAGCAGACAACTCTCCCCGGGCTCACCTGAGAAGCTGTCATCGCGGGAGGCATCTGACTGTGACGGCGTCTCGTAAGGTGGGAGGTCCTCGCTGGCGACAGTACTGGCCACGCTGTGACACGTCCGGTCAGCCTCCGAGGCACTCGATGACTTGTTGTGGTCACCAGGATTTGTCCGCAGCTAGAGAAATACACACTATGGTCAGTCTATGTGAAATACTAGCAAGACTACAAGGGATTTACAATAAGCCGATCTAGAAGTTGTACTATTTCTGCAAATACTATTGAAGATGCTGCCTTCTTTGTCGTCATGCAGAGTCCATATAATAATTAATCAGTTAAAGTATGACAATATTTCAATGAATGCTATCAGTTGTAGAATGAATATGGTAGATTATTATTCTTTGTATTGTTTTATTTTTAATTGGCGTTTAGAGCAGCATTCAAGATTATTTCACGACTTGTCAGTTTAAGGTGTGAGGAAATCAGCAACATCTGTAGCACTAAATGTTGCAGTAAACCTGCGAGCACTGGCTGGTACTGACAGACCCAGGTTTCTTCTTTGTACTGAGACACTAGTGTTACTGCAGGTACAGTGAGTCAGTGAATATGGAGTTTAACGTCGCTGCGGGAATCTTTCACACATTTGCGACAACTGCAGCTACAGGTGTGAGTGTGTGTACCTCCGCTATCTCCACCTCCAGGCGTTTTAGAGACTGGTCCTTGTTGTCACACTGAGACCGCAGCACCACAGCGCGCTCGGCCGCTTCCTGCGCCTTCTTGATGATCCTCCACTTCTCCCTCTCACACTCCTCCTTCTCCATGGCCAGCTGCAACAACAACAGCACACGCTCAGTACACTGGCTGTAGCATAGATCTAATCTCAACTCAACTTCTCCTCAATCACGTCATTGTGGAAACACATACAAGTGTATCATTATCATGTCCAGGTTTCATGAAAGAGTAGTACTTTAGTTCTTGCATAAACTGAGTTTTATGATAACAGGAAACAAAATACAGTAATTCTCAATTAATACCCGGAAAAAAACAGTCCTGATCTAGTGTAAATTATTCTGTAAATACCAAGAATGAAATAATATTTAGAAACTGACAGCATCCAGATATTTTTAGAAAAGAAAATGCAAATAAGCCTGCCTTTATTTGATATCAGCAATAGGTGCTGCAAGTGGAGCGAGTTCTATTTATAGACGTACCCAGTTTACTAATTTTGGTGATAAGTGTGTAGGTGAAATGTCCATGAATGTTGTCTGTTTTATGTACCTTACGTTGCCTCACAATTTATTAACCGTGAACCATGCTGAACAACATAATTCATCTCTGAATCAAAAATAAATTTAAGGATACGATCCTTTGTAATGTCGTATTAAGATTTTCTCTGGAATTTTAGTCATTATAAGGTCTAGACTTCTGTTAGCCTATCACCGGAATTCCTAGTTTTAAATGATATTCTTCGAAATTCTAAAAATAGACACGATGCACTTGCAGCCGCTATGTGGAAATAATAATATTCTATATAATGTCCTACTCAGCATCTATCTCCAAAACTGATAATAAGGTGAATTGCATAGAAGACCAGTATGTTGTGACTAGGCTGGAGGGAATCCTGACTCCCGACAGCTACGTACATGTTTGATTGTCTCATCACTCTCGTGCACCCGCTGCTCGTAGTTGCGGATAAAGTCCCGTAACTCCGCCTCCTTGTCCTCCAGCGTGGCGTACAGCTGCTTCATCTGGTTCAGCAGGTCTAGCTTCTCTCCCTTCAGCCGCTTCCTGTCTGCCTTCATCGCTGTGCAAATACAAGGGGAAAATGTACATTTCAACTCCCTGGGGATAGTGCATCTGGAATAGTTCTCTGGCAATATCTGTTTCATGTCTCCCTTCATCGATGTGCCAAAATAATACTACATGTAGTGCATTTTAACTCTCTGTGGATCATACATCTGGAATAATTTCTAGTTATCTGTATGATGTTTTATAATATAGTACTTATGTATGCCTTAGGGTGGACCTAAAACATCATAAATATCATTTATGTTGATTTTTTTTAATGATTATTTGTATTATTATTATTATTATTATTATTATTATTGCTACAATTTTCTATTTTCTGTGTGCTGTTAGGTTATGGCTGGGATAGATCTATGTAAAATGTCTACATTCATAGTAGAATATAATAAAAATGGAACAAATATAGAATAATACCATCATTTCTTATTTCTCTATCTATCTCTATAAGGTGCACAATAAAAGAAACACATGTTATATTCTTGAAAATAGATTTTTAATATCACCTATTATTCAAAATATCAACTAGCAATGCAATTGGCATGATTAATGCAAGCCAACATTCTACTTATAATTAGAGCTGCTATAGAACTATATTTACAAATCATGTCATAATCCTAACCTACTTAGCATGCAGTCAGACTTATTCTTATCCATACAAATCTTCATTCAAGTGACAGCCAGTTCCTTGGGAGAATGAGGGGAGGTAACTCTAGAGCTGTCTCACCCAACAACTCATTTGGGAGGACTGTGTTTGGCAGAGGTTTTCAACAACCTGTTAGCTATTATGAGTCAAGTTGTTCCAGCCAGCCAGCCTGTCATGTACACTCACGGAACTCCTACTCACGTGGGGCTCCTGTATACACAGATCTGCTAGCACCAGACAGGCTATGTGTACCAATGTGTTACAAGAATAATTCCAATATGGAAACAATTTGAAACACTCTATTATTGTCCTGAATAACTGCAACTTCTTAAGTTGTATAACATAATTAATTTGTTTGTGTGTATTAGACTTACTATCCACAATATTGGACTTAATTATTCACACATTTCTAATTTAAAAAATATAGTACACTCAATTTAGCCAAAACAATTAACAATGATGTTTAAAAGCATCCAAAACTCAACATTACTATAAATACAGTAATATAAATAATGAAATATATACAAATCATTTACATGCAAATTATAAAAGGGAACATAAATTCCGACAGCTTTTGTTCAATGAAAAAAAGCAGCATCCAGCAGTAATACTACTTTTAAGATTACAGACTTTTTTCGTCCATGATCAAAGTTCATCATATATGGGTGAACAATTCCTGCTGGGACGTAAAACAATAATTCACTCATTCCATTATCAAAGCTTTCCTCTCAAACATCCAGATCCCCCCTTAGTTTCATCCAGATCCTATATTGTTTATTTCTACACACACAGAATCAATGAACTCGTCTGCTGACATTTAACTATTAGATCAGTAACACAGACTTTACATTGCATCCCACCTGTGTCTACAGCATGTGTTTCCAGGGGACATAACTCCCAATCTCTGTGAAGAGCGGCTGATTACCTCTCTAATAGGGAAAGTTTTATCTATCGACTTTTATAGGAAGAGACAGGCAGTGGTAAAGGTGGTTACAAATGTTCAGAAGAATTAGCCGCTTGTGGTGTAACAAATGGCAGCACATAGAGAAAACATTCCAATGCCCATTCCAAGAATTTAATACTTGCGTTTCACAAAAATATGAACTAGTAGATTATAAATTAAACACAGTAGTCGTGATATTAGTGTACTTTTCTAGGAAAGCGACGTTAAACCCCAATACAAAAAAACAACAACAACAAAAAAAACATACAAAAAAACAACAACAACAACAAAAACACAGTAGATGCATAAATATACTGTGCTTCATATTTGGAGAATGTATCTGACAAAACAAAGTGAAGATTTACATTGTATGTGCATAGTATGTCATTGTGATAGGATTTGGAAGGTGTGAGTAAACTATTGTTTTAAGTCATAGCGGGAATCTTTCTGAAGAAGGAAAACCTTCAATAACTAGTGGGCCTATTCTCGAAACATTCTTACGATCGTACGACAATCTTAACGATTCTTATAGTATGGCTACGAACTGTTCTTAGGCCAAGAAGTTTGTAAGAACGTTTCGAGAATAGGCCCACTGATGTTTAGAAATATATTCTGCAGGTAGTATAGATAACCCAAGGGAGATAACTACATACCATTAGTAAACGTAATACGAAAACCTATATTCCAATTAGTTGTGTGATCAGATAATGTTAAAAGTACTGTATACAGCATAATCTAAAATGTATCACTAAAGAGAGACTACACTTAATTTGCAACATCACATATTGACTAATTAACATATAGTACTGACCAACATCACTAAAGGGAGACCACTCTCACCTTGCAATGCCTCCTTAGCTCGGTTGACCTCTTGACGAGTCTGGATGAGGTCGAGCTTGAGTTCGCCGTAGCTGGGCTGCTCACTACTGACCGCCTTCGCCAGCTTGAGCTCCTGGACTTCACGTGCTAGAGACTTCACTTGACCTTCCAGGCGGCCATTTTCCTCCTTCATCTTCGTCAGCTCATTCTCCTCCTCCTTGTGCCGAAGGCTGTCTGCAAGGGAGATAACCAGTCATGAAGACATGCTGCCATAGGAGCAGTACATTTATACTCAACATTCCTTTATGAAATATAGGTATATATGAAATAAAGCAGTTTGAAGACAAACTTACTTATGATAGCCATACACAGAGAAGACTACCCGCGACAAGACGGGATCGTCTCTAGTCGGGCAGTCTTGTTCATACACTAAGAAGACGGTCTTCAGTAAGGGAGCCCAGCAAGTAGATCAAAGTGTCCATGTTTACTTTTATTGTGTTATCATGTGACAAAATCCAGTACTAGGATTGGTCAGTCGTGGTCAGTCTTCGAGACGAGTTTGCTCGCGATTCATTTTTTTAATCTTCTGAAACTAGTGAAGACGCGACAGTCTTCAGTCATGGCACTGTCTCACACTGACGAGACTGTCGTGAAGACGCAGTCGCATGACAGGAATCTTCTCTGTGTAATGCTAGTATTAAGGAATGTGTTCTGAAACAGTGGTGCGTGCGTGCGTGCGTGCGTGCGTGCGTGTGTGTGTGTGTGTGTGTGTGTGTGTGTGTGTATGGAGTTTAACGTCGCTGTGGGAATCGTTCACCCATTTGCGATAGACCTACTGTAATAATATTCTGATGGAAATAATTTTGTAATTTGATCAAACCTTGTACAAATGCTATGATGACTGGAACTGTGAGGACATGCCATACTTACTGTCACCCTCATACTGAGTACACTTGTCCACCTTGAGGTCGTTGGTCAAGGTCACCTGTGAGAGTCTCTTATTGGTGTCGGCCAGTTCTGCACGGAGCACGTTCACTTCCTGATTGGCTGCCTGTATGGAACCGTCAATCTTCACAGCAAGCTGGCGGTTATCATCCACCATCTTACGAAACTTGGCTTGAGCATCCACTAGAAGGCCCCGGATGAGTATCATGGAAGACTTGAGCGTTTCTCGTTCCCTTGGCGACAGGTCCTTCTCCAGGTCAAGGTCAACATTGTTCTGCGAGAAGATGTACTGCACAATCTGGTCGTTGAGCGAGTCCAAGGACTGTATGGCTGCAAGAGAAAATATTTGTTTTAACATTTTTGTTAAATTTCCAAAATATATGCCTGTTCAGCATGATGAAATAGAAAAAATAATCCTTCAAACATGTTTATAAAACATGAAATTTTCCGTGATCCATATTACCAGGAAGAAGTCTTCAATCTGAAATCTTCAGCTAATTTGTCTGCCTGTCAAAGGGATTCAAATGAAATCTGATTATCATTTCAAATAAATCCACCAATATGAGTTCCACTGGCGAGATAGAAGATGTTTCTGGGAAATGACAAGATATGTTGCATCTCTGAACATGACACATTGACGTGAGTGACATTACATGACAAATCCTGGCATAGCTGGACTCTGCCTGCATCTCATCTTCACATACAACTCCATACACTGTCTAGCTACCTGATATGCACACGAGGAAGAACTCGCACATTCGTATTGCCCAGATCGATAACTCCAGAGTAATTTAAATTGTCTCCAACCCTGCAGAATGCACCGACCAGAAATATACAGATATACCAGTATAATATTCAATTCAATTCAATTCAATTCTGTATTGCATGTAAAGCCACTGGCCTATATACAGCATAATAGAGACGTGGATAACCACTGTCTGGCCATCCTTCTATGCGGTTATTCGTTCTGACACTTCTGCAGAAAGATATGCACTATACAATTTTTTATGGTTTTTTTTGGTTTGGAATTAATAAACATGTATCATTTAAATTACAGTAGATCTACATAATATATACTTTACATCTACATAATATATACTTTACATCTACATAATATATACTTTACATCTTCAGTTATTTTATGGACACATTTGATTTTTTTTTGAGGAATTGCCAATAAAATTTAACTTTGCACAGGAGCCTCTAATTCAATTGGGCTCCAATTCAAGTTGCAGTTTGTGGAGATATTAACTTCACAGAACATACACAGCGATGGACCTGGACGAGTTTCAGATGTATTCCTACTCAGCTCTTTGAAGTAGATCAATACACCACATCAATGAATCCTGCTAAACGCGATACAGCATTCGTGGTCACATCATGTCGTGGTGACCCAACAAAGACAAGACGGACATCAATTGAGCCGTGTCACCACACAAGCTGTCATCAGACCATGTCCATACATAGGCGGCCAATAACAACCCAGTAATTGGACCACTAATATTCTCATAAACACTACTATGAGGAATCAACATGCAGTGTAGTTCATTGCCTTGTATATGAATGCCACTTGTATTCATTAAATCTGATAGAGCTAACGTCAATTGTATATAATATGGATAAATCTTGAATATTTTACATGTAATCACAATACATACATTGAGATCCTTGCAGATGCAAGCGAAGGCCACAGCACACAACCTTCTCTTACAACATAAAGCAATATTTCTTGTCATTTGCCGCTGAGAACGTGGCAATAGGTAACATATCTCAGTTGTCCAATACTGCGAGTGAGACAAAACAGATCATAGGATTTAATATCTCATTGATCTCAGTTATTTACAATCTGGCTTTCCCACTACAGCCGACAGAAGACTAGTCTGGTTGATACGAGAAATGCGCATAGTTACACGTCTCCACTCCATGAGACAAGTCCATACTGCCGGCATCAACAATCAGGTTATAGTGTCACCAGATCTCTGGCATACATTGAACCTCACTTGGATTTATGGCTGTTGATATTTATTGGTCAGTGTTGACAAGAGGGTCCGGGAGAGATCCTTCAACCAGCATGCAGGGCTTTACGCCTATCAAATACGTGGCCTTGACAATGTGCTTCGTGGGTTACACACATTGCTGCCGTACACAGATGACAGGAGTCAAAAGTCACACACAATTACTACCATCACACACATCAGGTCATCTTGACCTGCTGCATAGCCACAGCAAAACACAAAGTTTGGAAACAATGTTTTAACTGGAGGCAACTGGAGATGCCTTACAAAGCAGTGTCTGGGCCTAATCCAGCAAAGGGTTAATAATGTCACTTTGATGGGATACATTCACCAATTAATGAAGTCTTCAAATATGAGGTTGTAGTAAAAAGCTTGGTGAATATGTTTGTAGGCAGGTGTGATAGAAGATGCTCCTACTGGTCTTGGCCAGAAGGGCTACCCCTTTGACTCAGGTGGTAGAGTGTTGCACTCGCAATTCAGCAACTCAGGTTTGAATCCAAGAATTGACACAGTTTCTGGATTAATAAATCCATCTTAGATTATATTCATTACGCAGGTGTGGCAATTACTGTTATTACTGTTGCTCAAAGAATGTAATGAATTCCCAGAGCAACTCTACACTACTTATTATTAATAGTATGGAACATAAGCAATTGGACTTGCATCTGATGTCTGATGTTATACCCTGACCATAGTCAATAATAAAAATAAATAATAGAATACTATCATTTGTAAAAGATTATTTCATCTTGTATAAAAGTTATTAGTAATATGGACATATACTTTGACAAGGAGCTTTTGCTCTACTTTAACCCTCTCAATGCTGGATTAGGCACTGCCAAGACAAAATAAATATGGTCTGTCACCACAACCTACATGTCACAGTCGCATGTCACCACAACCTACATGTCACAGTCACATGTCACCACAACATACATGTCACAGTTGCATGTCACCACAACATACATGTCACATATTACAGTAACATGTTTCTATTTACTATCAACCGCAGATCTCCAGAAAGCAGTCGACTAGGCTTAGCTTCAGTCATACAGTTCATAGTAAATTGACCTAGATGTAGAGGAAAACAGGAAAGATGTATAAATATGACCTACGGTTCTTCATCGGAAGGGAAACAAGGGTGTGTGAAAGGATGTAAGGAGATGATTAGCGTTCAAGCAATACAAACATTGTTCATTTAGAACTTAAAATGTACAAGAAGCAAATGATACGTTATGCAGTATACATTATGCGGTCTAGAACAGGTCAAACAGCCAGCAGGACACAAGAAAGTTCTACTTTATTACTGTGAACACAATGCCAGTATTTCAAGTAGTTTCATCGATTGATACTTAAAATTACATCTAAACAATAATAATAAAATGCATACATTAATCTAGTGTGACATGCTAAGATATATTTCATGTATGGATTTCCTGGAAAATGTTTCGGCTTATTCAAAACCTCTCTTGCAGGTATCCTGGCTTTGTCGTAAATCACAAACACGTACTATCTATTCCAGATACTAGTATAGTATCATCTGGGATAATGTCCTATCACTTATATGCCTGTTGTAAAACAATATAAAGCTATTTTACTTTTATTTTATCACCCTACTTGTGTTACTGTTGCCTTACCCAAGTCGAATACAATTCACGTTATACCTAGGTGATGCAATATAGTTGGAAAAATAATACAATTAATACAAGTTCCTGAGGATTCAAAGAAAAAAAGCCTCAATAAGTTTCCATTGCAACTTGTACATTGAAATGGCAACATTATAGAGAGTGACTAACAATACTAGTACCTGTCATGTAGTGCAGTATATATTATACAGTAGCTAGTGTACAGCTTAATTCCATTCATTGACCATTGACAACCAGTGGTAATAAATGTTATACCCAGTGCATGGAAACAGTTGTACTATATACTAGTATACACACACCTACTTTATTATTATTATTCTTGGTGTAAATCTAATTGTTGACTGATTAACCTTAGGAAATATTGTGACAGGATATTCCCTGGAGATACGGCTTTGTCCATATTTAACCTACCGACCCATATATAATGGCTATTTCCACCTCCATCAAACAGTCTTACTTATCATACTTATAGGCAATAGCTGTCGGTCGTAGGAATGGACAAATATTGACATGCCCACAGGCAATGTGACTGGCAAGTCGAGCATGACAAATGTTTTAAGCAAAGATCATCACAGTGTGTTCCAGCTGATATAATACAAAGGACTGTTTCTAAAGGGACATTGCACTACCATGTTATAGCCTATAACCCTTAGGCTAATCACTGTCATCACAAACTGCCTAAATTTCTCTGATGAATGAAAAGTGATGAATATCAATGGATTATTTTAAAGGATTAAATATAAAGTATCTTTCACCAACACCCCGACAGAGATAGATACTTGAACAGAATTATACTGCAAAACAGGATTTTTCTTCTTTATTGGCGACAGTGAAAGGACATCATATACATTAACATCGTGTCATATTGCAATTTAATGACCCCGTTTTCACCACGTTTTTCTCAAGTTATAACAATTTTAGTGACGTCTCAAGTCACATTTCTACATTACCTTGACATACCTCTGCTAAAAACACATACTGCCTTTTAACATTAGTAGCATACTACAGTTGCCAATTCAGTCTGCATTTGTTTAACAAAACATATTTGCTCAATATTTCTACAGCTTAGAATCGTTGTAGTGCACTACTCATGGTATTCAGTGTTTACATGACCAGCAATCTGCTCCTGTAGCTTCTCACAGATTTTGTTTTCATTACATAGTTATTTTAAAAAACACATTTGCAGTGTAGCTTTAACACAACACAGACTCGTATTCCACAAAGGTGAATGTTTTTTTTTCTTCAGTTACACACCCCACTAAATAACCAGCAGCAATTCTCAGTTTTATGACTTAACCCCGTAAACACCATACATTCTTAATACCCATAACAATTCAACACATAATCTCAAACAATCTGTGACATAAATAATACATAAAATAAATCATAAATAATATAAAAATATGTTTTCTATATTATTTATAACTTATTGTTGTTGTGATATCATGCTTAATGCACTAATCTTGAATGATAATGAGTTAACATTTTCAAATAAACCTCTCCACGTGTCTCCTATGTCGACAACAAACCAGATCTTTAGGAATCATAGAAGTATTAAGAGCCATTACCATCTAAGATGGGGTATTAGTATCAGTAATAAAACTGTCATACACAATGCATTACCTGTAATACCTGTGGTTAGACCTGTGTCGTGTTGTTACCTACCAGATCCTTCTGGCGTCTCGGGCTGGATCATGTACTGAAGTACCACAGAAAACTGTGCTACTATGATCCACATCAATCATACAGACACATTCAATCTGTATACAGATCATGTATACAGATCATGGTCACACATGTAGGCACATTCCTCTACAGCTAATGTGGCCATAGAACGAACATAGCATTAACACTTAGATATTTCATGTAATGAACGCAAACAAAGAAATTGTCACAGCTGAACATATGCGCTTGTAAGTTACAAATAACTTTACAATGATCTTATCCTGTGGAAGTAATACTGCTTACTGGAAATGAAAAACAAAAGTACATAAAATATTTTTAATACCTCAAAAGGCAACAAATAATTGTCGGTAAAATTAATTGCTAAAGCAAGTGTATCTTGCCTTTGATTTTATATGATTCTGTGGCTAGTAGCAGCTGCTCAAGTGTTGCCAGATTAGAATCATACCTGAATAAATCCCAATGTCTAGCACCAGTGTCTTAAGTGACTCATGTAAGTATGGACACACTTCATTGTGATCTGTATCATATCAGGAAACAAATCTCACTTTGGCAGGCTGAGATAAGTTCCAAGTTCAAAGCCTATTGTTCAAAGTCGTAGGTTGAAAAGATGATATCGTTATAGTTTATAATTTTTTTAAGCTTGCTTTTATCAATTTGAAACATAGATACATTTTTATGTGTTAAATATACAACACATACTGCTTACTAACTGATCATAATCTGGCAGTTTGACTTGTAACTTGAACTTTTGAAATATCATTCATCAATGAAAGAGTCATATTTGGCTGGGAAACATTATACTACGGGCAAAACACATTAAAAGAAAATGTATGTGCTTCAACCATTATATCCCACCCACACACACCCCACACACCCCCAAAAAAAACCCAACTAGTTACAACTTTTTCCAAACATTTCCAGTGATATAAAATAATAATCCTAATAACTACTTGTTCCTTGATGTTGTAATACATCCAAAAACATTGTCTTTTATAATCATGAACATGAAAATCTGACAGTTCCTCTTTTCATTGATGTATATGGAAATACAATTGACTGTATAATGTTAATTTGTATACAACACAATAATATCAATATAGTACCTTATATAGGTTATATTTAAAGTACAACAGAAAGATTATTCATCCTTACCACTTTCAAGATCCATGGTAGTTCCAGAACATTGATTCTAAAGTCTTGACAAATTACTCTGATTTATCCCAATGTTCCAGCACTAGTCATAATGACTTGTAACTCATATACACAACAATATCCACACGCTATAAACTTCACGTACACATCCACAGGTAACTAATCCAACTTTGTGTCATTGGAGTGGGAATGAAACAAGATCACTCCACTATGACGTGCACTAATCCATTCCCTCTCCAGTTCTCTCTTCACTGATGAAGATTCCTGTACTAACATCTGACACC
>JAUTBV010015683.1:11567-22144 GCA_032361325.1 Lepetodrilus fucensis | reverse complement strand
GATAGTATCGTGATAGTAATTCTAACTATCGCAATACTATCGTGATAGTGAAATTACCTGTGATAGTCACCCCTACTATATAAGCAGACGACAATCGGCGAACTATTGTGGACTATTGCACAAACGAATCTCCATCCAAGTGAGGCGTACTAACATATCGAGTTAGGATCAATATTGTATATTTTAATTACGCACTTTCAAATGGTTATGGTGAAACTGTACAAATGAGTGGCTGGTATTATTCCACTGAACGATTATAACTGTAACCAGGGTGGTGTCTTGTGTTGTGACTGGCCCCGGTTACATAACACTACGAGAGTCAGAACTTTAGCCGGGTGTGGTATAAGATTCTCCTACTGGTCTCGGCCAGCGGGGTTACCCCTTTGGCTCATTCGGTATAGCATTGCACTCACAATCCAGAAACTCGGGTTCGAATCGCAGGATTGGCGTGATCCTATGTTACACATGCCTATGGAGCTACGACTCGTAGCGCTATGATTGTTCTGTAGGAATGGGACCTAGGTCTATATAATGTACTTACTAGGAGTTGTACATGTCACTCCATTATCAGTGGTTGTGTAGCCGGTGAGGCAACTACAATTGAAACTCCCTATTGTGTTTGCACACGTCTGCATACACCTGCTCGTCATCTCGAAACATTCATCAATATCTGGAAATAAGGGACAATAAAGTCTTGGTATCGTTGAAATATTGAAATATAAAGTGTTGATTGTTGATTTAAAAAAAAGAAATCCTTAAAAAATGGTAACAAAATATTATTGGTTCAATAATGCAATAAGGCAACTGTGCTCTACCATTGCTACTGCCGAATTGTGATTATTCACACACACACACACACAGACAGACACACACACACAGACAGACAGACACACACACACACACACACACAAACACACTCACACACACAGACAGACACACACACACACACACAAACACACTCACACACACACACACACATAGAGACACACACACACAGACACACACACACACACACAAACACACTCACACACACAGAGAGACACACACACACACAGACACACAGAAACACACACACAAACACACACACACACACACACAGACACACACACACACAGACAAACACACTCACACACAAACACACTCACACACACATACACACACACACAGAGACACACACAAACACACTCACACACAGAGACACACACACACACACACACACAAACACACACAGAGACACACACACACACACAGAGACACTCACACACAAACACACTCACACACACACCACGCAAACACACACACACACACGTACATGCACACACACACACACTACCCCCACCCCCGACAAACACAGACACACACAGGCTGACACACAAACACTTACCCACACACTTGCCAGCATCATCCTGCCTGAAGCCAACTTTACACGTGCAAGTGTATGACCCAAGCGTATCTGTACATGTAGAATCAGTGGGGCACGGGCCCGGACCGCCATTTGCTAAACACTCATCGCTATCTGAAAATTCCGGTGGAAATATGCTTATGGAATAAATTCTGTCTTGCTGTCAGCAATTTTGATATTACATGTACCAGCAAAATAAATACATTTCCTTTGGATGATTTCCCAGGAGCCTGACGTCACTGTCTGCCTTTCCTATGTGATCACGATAGGATGCACTGTCTGTACCGTGGCAATGTAGTTATCATCCTTGGTTTGTTGGTACCAGCCGGTGCTCGCAAGTTTACTGCAACATTTAGTTCTATGGATGTTGCAGGTTTACTTCTACCTTAGACTGACAAATAATGATGATGTAAGTGAAAGAATCTTAATTTAAACAAAACAAAAATATAATAAATAAAATAAAAACGTACTCTCGCATTTTTGAGTGTTGGTGTCCAATTTGTAACCAGCCAGACATGCGGAACAGGTGAATGCCATGGACTGAGCGACTTCCTGTACAGGTGTAAGGTCCGTACAGCTTCTGCCCAAACCACAGGGATTGTTCTTACAACCATCTTTGTCTACTGTGCAGTCCGCTCCTGTAAACATAATCAGGAATCCGTTTGTTTAACAAATTGAGAGGAAGTAAAATCTTTATTTTTTTAAATCAGTAAATTATTATTATTATTTTTTATTTTTTATTATTTTTATTGTTAAAAATAATAAGAGAAAACAAAATAAGAAAAAAATGAATTATTGTTTTACGTCACAATGGGAATCTTTCACCCATACGTGTGAGTATCAAATCCACGTACGATATAACAAGACACTTTGTTAACAAACTGCACAAACTGGTAACAACATGTACTCTTAGTTAAACAATGCCAATTCTGCAAACATGCCTTGGTGTAATGGCAGCTAACAGAGGACTGTGCTGATTCTGGGATTTGAACCCGAGTTACTGGATTGTGCGTCCAATGCTCTACCCACTGAGCTAAAGGGGGAAACCCCGCTGGCCGAGCCTAGTAGGAGCATCTTGTATCACACCTGGCTACATTTGTGTGTTATCATATGACTGTCGGCATAGGTGGCGTGTCTGGTGATACCTGTGTAGCCGGTATTGCATATGCAGGAAGCGATCTGGAAGAAGGTGTCTGCGGAAGTGGCTGGAGGTGTCTGTGCGTTCTCGTAGTCGCATTGGCCGTTGGTGCCACAGCCAGGGCACAGTCGGATCTGTACGTCCACAGTTGGAGACTCAGCGTTCTTACTGTCTTTGGCTGCGACTCTGTAATGTTAGGAGAGTGTGTATTGGCTGCGACTCTGTAATCTCAGGAGATTGTCTTATCAATGAGATTGTGTATTAGCTGCAACTCTGTATTGTCAGGGGACTGTGTATTGGCTGCAACTCTATAATGTTAGGAAATTGTGTATTGATTGCAACTCTGTGCATATATAGTAACATTTGGAGATTGTTTTATCAATGGGATTGTATATTGGCTGCAACTCGCGATCGTTCTATAATGTCACGAAATTGTATTTCAATCTTAGGTGATAACTATAACGTTAAATCATGCATCAATGTTTGACTGCAACTTGTAAAGTAGGACTTTACAAGAAAATGATTAAACTCCCTATGAACACTACAAGAAAATGATTAAACTCCTGATGAACACTACAAGAAAATGATTAAACTCCCTATGAACACTACAAGAAAATGATTAAACTCCCTATGAACACTACAAGAAAATGATTAAACTCCATATGAACACTACAAGAAAATGATTAACTCCCTATGAACACTGCTGTGAATATAGCAGGGCCTACAAATGCCACGTCTACTACTAGCTGTAGCCGCATCAACAGTATTCTACCTGATCTTGACAGGGTCAGGGTTGGCAGGAGTCCAGGTACCAGTGCCTGTGGCGAGGTTCAAGTTGAACCCTGTTACCGGTTGCTGAACCACGACATATGAGGTACTGTCCGTATCCGGGTCGGTGGCCGTGAACGCCAAATTTCCGACTTTTCCGAGCTCGACATCTAGAGTTGTCGTTCCTGATAGGGTGGGGTTCCGATTGGCTGAGGAGAAGGAAATTATTAATGATTAAACTGTGTTGAATGGATGGTCCAGTAAGTGAAATTTTAGCAGCATTCGACTTGCAGATGGATATTAAATTTATTCATGGTGAAAAAAATGTAATATTCCTATGTTTGATTTTGTGAATGTAATTAGTAACAGCGATGTTGAGCTTCATAATGATTCATAAAAGAATAACTTATCCGAAGTATATACTTTTACCCAGGATTATGCTGAGCCAAAGGCCCCGGGTTCAAATCCTGTCTGGTGACGCAACATCAATGTTTGCAAAAGTTTACCTTTCTAATACGATCATGATAGGACGTACTATATCTGTACCATTGGCAATGCAGTTATCATTCTTAAATCTGTCAGTACCAGCCGGTGCTCACAAGTTTACTGCAACATTCAGTGCCCTGAATCTGACAAGTGAAAGAATCTTAAAAGCAGCTCCAACCAATATACACATTTATTTTTAAAACTGGACACCTACACAATAGAGCATTAGAAGCGGCTGCTTCATCAAGTTGTGTATTAGCAGCCTTCGCCAGATCGGCGTTTTTGGTTACGATGAAATCGTAGATACACTGCGTCTTTCCTGCTCCACACGTTCCTTCTGCTGAGGTGATGTCAGCTGCTGAAAACTCATCGTAGTAGATGGGCACGAAAGTGTCATCTTTGAACGTGTTGATGGTTTCTCCCGGCACGTAGTTAAGCACAGACGATGCCTGGTCTTGCACAGCCCCTAGAAACAGAAAACACAGTAATCATACGGTGAAAATACAGTAATCATACGGTGAAAATACAGTAATCATACGGTGAAAACACAGTAATCATATGGTGAAAACACAGTAATCATACGGTGAAAACACAGTAATCATACGTGAAAACACAGCAATCATACGGTGAAAACACAGCAATCATACGGTGAAAACACAGTAATCATACGGTGAAAACACAGTAATCATACGGTGAAAACACAGTAATCATACAGTGAAAACACAGTAATCATACAGTGAAAACACAGTAATTGACTTCAAATGAGGTTTTTCAATCTATATCTAACAGAGGATCATGCTGATCCAGGGATTCGAACCAGAGTTGCTGGATTGTGAGTACAACAATGAGCCAAAGGGATAATCTTAGAGTAAGAGCATCTTATATCACATCCGGCTACATTCTGCCCCTCCACGTGGTGACTCGTAGAGTTACTAATCCAGTTACGTCATTCTGAGCCACCAGGGAGCTAGGAATTCTCAGTCTGACAATTCAGAGAGAAGTTCAACGGCAACATCTTGAATACACGTTGGGCGCCATTGTAACAGAGGATCATGCCAATCCTGAGATTCAAACCTGAGTTGTTGGATTGTGAGTCTAACGCTTTATCGAATAAGCCAAAGGGGTATAACCCCTCTGGTTGAGACCAGTAGGAGCATCTTATATCACACCCAGCTACATATAGCAATCTTAACAAGAATAATTCACTGGGTGATGGGAATTACATTTTTTTTAGTACTGACAGTTCCATGATATAGAAACTAACTTTAAAACTTACTAGCCCGAATAATGATACAAATAACAAATGGTATGAATTACTTCTAGTCCTTAGGATACCTTTAATATTGGGAGAAATGGCCCAGCCTAGTGTTAATTTCAATCCCGGCGATCTCATCTTCGAGGTTTTGTTCACAATTCTCCATATAAAATTTGGGCATGAAATTGTATTCAGAATGTTTCGGAACCTCGCGCCCAGGATGAACAATGATCGGAGATGTACTTACAAGACTGTCCAAACGGAAAGAGTTGTCTATCGTTGGAATTTCCAGCGTACACATCGTTAGTCGGTGTCCGGAAGTCGTCCTGGTCATTCCCATTGTAATTCCCCATCATTCCCACTGTGCGACCCTTGTATGTTTCTGGGATTACTATTGCCTGGGATAATGTCCCTTGGATGATGGTCACAGTAACGGCGACTCCTGTGAACATTTGTTTTTTAAAACAATATTTATTGGAAAAACTTCTGGAATCCACAAACAGCCAACTTAATGGCTATTTGAACATGATCACTGTCAACATATAACCAATATTTTTGTATGGAGAGTCAGAGAAGCTCCCACTATTGCATCTAGAATCAGCAGTGCATGCCAGTATTGAGCTATATATAGGGACAGGAAGTCTCGTTAACCCTCTCCCTGCTGGATTAGGCAAAAGCACTACCCATAATGGCATTTCCGGTTACCTTCAGCAGGGAGAGGGTTAAACACTTGACAATCAAAGTTATGTTTAATTACAAATCGATACAGCAATGGTTTGAAAATGAAACCATATGCTTTGATAAAAAAACATCGCAATGAACGTAAACCACGAAAATATCTGGAGACCATTTATCGTGAACATGATTGTGCAGTTACTATAGTAACAGTTGTGATGTTTTTTACGCGACATCACTGTGTATACAATACTAATACTACCTACCTATTTTAGTAAAGGAAAATTCGACTTTCGTGGCGCTGATTTTATTAACGGTGAGATGAGGTGTAGTTATGCTCTGGAAGTCCGCTTTGGCTTCGAACTCGAGTGTTCGGTCAATGCCGTCTACGTAGATCACCATTTCTAAAATGAATAAATTGAATTCCGTTCAGGCACATCATGATCAACACAATACAGTGGACTGTCGTGAGGTTGTTAATGCTGTCATACTATGGGATGGGTGGAAGACACCTGCGTTCACGATAGAATACAAGTATTGCAGCGTAGTGTATTGCATGTATTCTATCTTGAATGGGTTAGTAGGAAAATGACAGGAAATCGATTTGTGCATGCGTCCCGTCTGTTCGCTTCATGCTTGGAATTTTCCTACAAAACACTACGGCCTCCAGACCCGTAGTGAAAAGTATTAATATGTATTGCTACACGTGCTGGCTGAACGGCTTCTGTAGCAATATACATAGCAATATAGCAATACATATCGATATGTATTCTAGCTTGAACGCACCCCAGAGAGGCATCTAGAGGTACTAAGTTATCTTGAGAAAGTAACTAGACACAGTATCATCAAGAGAAGCTATCGAGAGAAAGGTATCAAGGAGGTCTCCTATCCAGACATGGCCACTACCAGCTGTAGGACAGTGTACGCATGACACCCACCCCCACCCTGTGTTTACCGTGTACTTACTGTGAGTGGAGCTCTGTCCTCCGTGGTGACCCCGTCCTGGATCTGACCGCTGTAGAACAGAGTACTGGCCACCTGACGGATCCAGGGATGACATCGATACTGTGTTCGCAGCAACACTGGGGAGTAGCCCTAGACAGAAAACATCACAACTAGAGCACACAGTTGCATTACCGGTGTATATTAGAAGGTAATGATAGAATGTCCATTAAGTGCGAATCATTCTATATTTAATGTACAATAAAATAGACGGAACAATTGCCGGACCACCCACCAGTTTCCATTACAATCTTACATATGGTTCTGAGGAAAATAACATGATCATTCAAGATGGAGTTATCTGCCAATTTAAAAAATCCACTAGACATTAACTTTCATGATCTGTTGGATCCAAGTTGGTGGAGAACTTTGGAAGAATTATGAAGTATTCTGACCAGTTTGAACATCCTGTCTGACAGGGTCTGCTCCAGTCCTCCACAGTGACCGGCCTCTGAACCCTGGATGGTAGGACTGAGTTGCTGGAACATACGTCACACTTCTGTACACACCACACACACTTCAAACCATAAGCAATTCAACATCAAACTACCGGTAGTTATATATGAACTATACAGGATAAAAAGGCTTGATTTGCACGTGCTGATGCTATTCTTCACCTACCCGCACGTGCAAATTCAGCCTATTTGCCTGTTCATTCTTTCGAATGCATAAAATAATACTTAGTCAAAATATTTGGTGATCGTTATATAAACAGATTTGTTATTACTGGTGCAATATTTAGTTTTTTAAATTTGGTTAGGTAAAATGAAATAAGAAAATGGATTTTTTTTTGTTTTTCATTCCATGAAGTATTTACCAAGATAATCTACGAAATAGGGGTGTCAATGCATTTCATGATGGACTATCCTTTAGGAGGCAATTTTGTGCCCTCTTGAACAGGCCTCTGGAGAGTGAATCATTGTTTTATATCACAGCAGGAATCTGGAGGACATTAGGCTACCTTAGGGTCTCCCACTAGCACCAACTTCTCACACTGGAACCTGGCGATGGGCAGCAGCGAGGCCGGCTCCGTCATCTGACTACACTCGTCCAGGACCACAAACTGAAGACAACAGGAACGTCAATGTCAGGATGGCCTACCATCTCATGCTGCAGTTTCTGTACTGTTGTCAGTGTGTAGTAACATTGTTAGTGGCTCTACACAGGTGCCTATAGGTACATTAAGTGTATACGTACTGAGAAGTGGATGTTGTTCAGACAGTGGAAGCTGCTGGCAGCACAGGTAACGCCCACCACTCGCACAGCAGACAGTTTCTGGAACACAGACACAGACTTAGCAACAGTGTCTGCAGCAAATCCAAACTAAATAATTTACAACAAAATTCAAAGAAAGGAAAGCTAACGTACCCGTTTGTTTTCACCAAGTCTGTTCTTTTCAATGCTCCTTCGCACAAATCTGGGGGAAATTTAACATGAAGAATTATCATTATTCTGCAGAATACAACTACATGTATGTTAGTCTAGAAACGTGTTATTATTGTCAACAAACAACATATTGCAAATAGCAACCAGATACAACATCAATCACAGAGGCAAAGTGAAGAGACAGTAAAATCTACGCACTGTTTCTCGTTGGGCGGGATGTCGCTACGTAACATCTCCTGCAGCTCTGTCAGTTCCCGATTGGCCGATCCCGAGGCGTGAACACTGAAACAGTGATAGATACCCTGATGTCACCCAAATAGCAGCAATCTCGTCAATACCATAGAAAATACTTTCGTCTAACTTGATTGATTTGATGTTTTCTTCAAAATGCAACTATGCCTGTATATAAATAGTGAACTCACCTGTAAGGCAGTACTGGCTTAGCTATCTTTTTCACACTTCCAACTCGGATGAAATCTTCAAACCCAAGTTCTAGTAATCTGAAAAGAACATTAGGCCCTCATGACCAGAACATAATGTAGAGATGACATTTGAATAAAATATTGAGAATACAGGGAATCGAGGAATCATTAATATAAGTTTTATTTCTGAGAGTGCATTAGACTCTATGCTATATAAGAATTATTTAATTGAACGTACCCTGCTAGCACCCGATCCACTGCCACGTTGGTTGTTGAGGCTAGGAGTAGTTTCCATGGAAACGGCACATCGGGAGAGTAGGAGTCGTTCTTCTGGAAGACATCCACTAGGAATCTGATGATGACCGACAGCAGGAAACTCTTACCTGCCCCAAACACGCCTAGAACAAAGTGCAGGCCATAGTGGTACAAACATGTACTTGGCATTGCCAACATACCTGCCTGACAACAAATATTCTGAATCTATTATCAATACAATTAACATTGCAGAAATGTAGCCGGGTGTGATATAAGATGCACCTACTGGTCTCGGCCGGCGGGGTTACCCATTTGGCTCAGTCGGTAGAGCGTTGGACTCGCAATCCAGCAACTCTGGTTCGAATCCCAGGGTGATCGGCATGATCCTCTGTTTCAGCAATATATTCTGGCATCATCAAACTGACTTCAACACTTTGTCACTGACCGTGGATAAGAAGCACAGGTTCTGAACTTTCTGCGTCTTTATTCATCATGGTGGCCACTCTCATCAAGGCGTCCGATTGGTCAGGATTCAGCTTGTACTGGCTTACATAGTCTTCTGCTAAGTTCACCTATAACAAAAGTTGCCGATATGGAGATTTAGTTATTGTTATGGACACAGCCACTGACCGAGTGATGCCTGGAGTCCCAGGATATAAAGTTACATTGTGGCAATGTTAAATACACCACTTTAACAAACACTCAGGCCTTAAACCTGTTACACCCTAATAATTCCACATGTAACATACTAATACTCGGAACGCAACATGAAGACTAATTTGCAGAAGTTTTCAATTAAGTAATACTTCTGTAGGCAATAACGTAAACTATCTGCCATTGCATGTATTAATTGTGTAGAAATGTTAAAATATAGTCAATATTGCTCACCACAAAGTTTCCCGGTGTACACAGCTTGGACGTGTTCAGTGTCGGGTGTAGGAGGCCGCTCTGTTGCTTCACATTAGCCCTGTATACAAGTGTAAAACATATAAACACAATATTCAACAATACTCATAAACAAACTAGGCCAAGATAGGTAAAATAAAAAATAAATATGTTCTTTTTAATTGGGGTTTAAAGTCGCTTTCTAGAATCTTTCACTAATATCGGTAAAATAAATTAAATGGTAGTGTAATCAAATGTAACTTAGGACAGGTACCTGATAGTTCAGTAGACTGACATGATATACCGACCTGGCCCCCGCCCCACAGAACAATCTTAGTGCTATGAGAGTCGTAACTCATGAGAAACTCTATGCTAACGTACAAAAGTTACGACTCGTAGCGCTACGATTGTTCTGTGGAATGGGCCCCTGGTACTGACCGGATAGTGACCAGGTGATGTCCAGCAGTACTGACCTGTCCAGGAGGTAAGGCAGGATGGGCAGTGTGGCCAGCTGTACGTGCTCCGTCAGATTCTGGAGACAGGCTAACTCTGTGGAGGCATTCCCAGCATGGATGACATGGCAGTCCACTGAAACACAGGACGACGTCTGTCAGTGTGGTACACATAGATCTCCACTGTCAGTGTGGTACACATAGATCTCCACTGTCAGTGGGGTGCATATAGATCTCCACTGTCATTGTGGTACACATATATCTCCACTGTCAGTGTGGTACACATAGATCTCCACTGTCAGTGTGGTACATATAGATCTCCACTGTCAGTGTGGTACACATAGACCTCCACTGTCAGTGTGGTACACATAGATCTCCACTGTCAGTGTGGTACACATAGATCTCCACTGTCAGTGTGGTACACATAGATCTCCACTGTCAGTGTGGTACA
>JAUTBV010015683.1:0-11467 GCA_032361325.1 Lepetodrilus fucensis | reverse complement strand
CATTACTGCAGCTGTCAGTACCAAGTCTTACCATTGTTTGCCCAGTTGGACGGGGAGAAGCCAGCCAGTGGTTCTATCTCCACCTCGCTGTTGGCGTTGGGACCGTAGTAAGTGCTGTGTGCGAGGAACGTCATGCCGCGGTCAAACTGAAGTGTCCGCGATACCACCCACATGTCACCTAGACAACAGTTAGAACAACCAGTTACACGAGAACCAGCTAGGTCTCCAGTGTCTAATGCTGGGAAAGATTAGTTTCCTTGAAGTCACATGATGAGTACATCTACAAAGTTAGTATGAATGGTGACAGATGCTCTACTAGTCTATTACTAGTTGTACATCTATCACCATTCATAGTGAAGATGATGAAAAAGCTGATAATTCAATGCAATGAGATCAAGTTTATACCTTTAGAAAAGTATGACGAAGCGTCCTTCCTGTTCAGTTTGATCAAAGTGATCTTCTTTTTGTTTTCTTCTCGCCTCTGTTTGACCCAGGCCTGGTAAATATCAGTTAGAAATTCATAGGGAGTTCCCTCAGCTTAGACTGCCACTCAACTAACAATATCTACATATGTTCAACTCATCACTATTTTATAGATGTACCAGATTGCATATAGGAATACTGACATTACATTTCATACTTATTTTTGACCAGTTTATGTCACCGGATATTGTGTCTACTTGCAGCTCCTGTTAGGCTTAATGCATACGGTACTTACAGGAATACCTTTCTTGAGTGGCGCACCGTAGTCGTCCCTGGTCCTATGGACGTAGGAACACCCGCAGTATAGCCTGACCCCGTGACCTCTCACGTACGTTGTGATGCTGTCCGCACTGCTCAGAATAGCTCGGGTTACGCTCGTCTCCTTACTGCTCTGTATACTTGACTGGTCCAGCCACTGGAAATACTGGAAAATACCATACACGCAATTATCTAAACCATTGTAGGAAATACCTATGTAAGGAAGACATCTTCAGAGACATGTGACATGAGAGTTTGACAGTGACATGACACAGGATGTTGTCCGAGTACATGACTACCTTGCATTGCTGGGTGCGTGGAGCCTCACAAGCGTAGAAGAAGCGTCCCTTGTTTGGCCCCTCCTTCTTCACCTGCAGCATCTTGGCAGGAACCCCACACTGACACGGAGGATTTCGTGACGACGTCTTTGATCCTGAGTTTGATCCGCACCCTGCAACCACATCAATTATGATCAATTGTAACTGTGCAACTCATGATAACAACTCACAACATTCAGTTAAGTTAATGAATATTGATGTTCATGTAAAAAGTCAGCTTTAAAACAGGTTTCTTAATATGTGTAATGCACTCTCTAAATTCCACAACTGTTCCCTTACCATGTCCCAAGTACTGGCTGATGTCAACTTTGTTCAGGGCACTGTGATACGTTGACGACAACTCAAACAACATGATGTTCAGGTGCTCTGGAAATTAAAATATAAATGTGTACTCCATTGGTACCTATATGGGTTTAAAAGGAAATATGTTAAAAAAATTGTACAGGCCTGAAATACTGTACTCATAAACATGAAGTTAAATTTTGAAATATATTTATCTGACCAGAATAGAGCAGTAATAAGACCCATGAATTCAGCACAGGATGTACCATGTAGTGCGGCAGTCAGACACTGCTGGTAGGAATGTACTGTGTGTAACTGAGCAGGACGTACCATGTAGTGCGGCAGTCAGACACTGCTGGTAGGAAGGTACGGTGTGGAACTGAGCAGGACGTACCATGTAGTGCGGCAGTCAGACACTGCTGGTAGGAAGGTACGGTGTGGAACTGAGCAGGAATACAGATCTGCCGGGCGGGCACAGCGTTGCAGTCCACCTCTGTACAGACAGGGAACTGTAGCTCACCACACAGGTTACGCTGAAGAAACAAACAGAACTGCAACTACCTTGCTTCATTGATAATTATAGAAGGATGATATGTTCTGAGAAATAATAAACTTACAACATAGAACTATGAATCAAACAGGCCATGTTCTCAAAGCATGAGCTATTGAATAGGAAAGTCCAAAACCACTGAGGTTTTCCTGGATGATGATAATAAGAATGAAAATGATATGGGATACAGATCTGAGTAAGATACTGATAGAAATCATACAAGCTCTTCCCAGACTATTGGAATGCAGGATTTGTCCAATGCCTAGAAAGGATTGCATGCTATAAAATACCAACATGAGCACTATTCACAGGAACACTGTCCAACTATCCCTGGTGGCTGAGTACTAACCTTGGATCCCTGAAGGACGCTGTCAGAGAAGACGTGGACTAGCGGAGTCGTGAATGTGGAGGTAGATCTGCCAGACGTGGAACTCCCGCCATCTCTGGTCTGTGTCAGTCCTGCTGCTTGTGTCTCCAGGCCTTGTATGAACCGTGGTGCGCTGAATTGTTTGGCTTTGTCAGCTTTCCCAGAACTTGAAAATCTATGGGTGACATTCATATTCAAGTCCTCATCCACATTGGTAACATCTGTTAGTGGAGGCTTGTCATGCACATATTGTCTGTTTTCAGAATTGTTGAGAAACATCTTTGAGGACACTGGTGTAGGCTGGAACTCTGAGATCATGGAGCTTTCAAAGACATTATCACAGTCAGAGTCCAGAAGCTTAGAGACAGGATCTGATGATTCACATTTCACAGGACTGTTGACTGGAAGCTTGCTGTTGATGTTGTGAGTCTTCCTCAGACTCTCTCTCCCAGTTCTCAAACCCTCTTCACACTCCTCTGTGTACATAAACCTTCCCCACTGAGACCTTCCCTCTCCTTTCTCTGTGTCTTTCTCCTCTTCCTTCTCCACAGTGTGTCCTTGTTGACTGAGCTGCCACCTGGTGGACCCGGTGTATCGGAACGCCCCGCACGGACCTGGATCAGTCCTGGATGAATTCCAGCCATCAGGACGACCTGATCGACACTGAGAAGGATCTTCTCCAGAGACGCGAGAGCTGGACTGTCTCCAGGAGGAACTTGGGCGGTCACACTGTCCTGGAGGTTCTCCAAATAGTCGTCCTCGATCCTGAGGATGTCCTGACAGCAACACTTCTACAGCAGGTGTCGGTGAGGACAACGTGAGGTCACTGCTGTTACGCAGCCTGCAGGAACTGTCTGTGTGTCTGTGCCGACTCTGAGCTGCGACCTCCCTACCACACAGCTCGGAGAACACATTGTAGTCTTCATCGGGATCAGTCCTAAGGGGCTGTCGGCTTCTGAAATCCTTGTTGTGTGGTACAATAATGGGACTAAGATCTGGTACAATACCAGGACTGACATCTGGTACAATACTAGGACTGAGATCTGGTAGAATACTAGGACTGAGGTCTGGTACAACACCAGGATACTGATCTAGAAAGGTTGGAGTCGTGGCCAGATGTTGGGAACGGGGAACACAATGACCCTCTGGAGAACTTATAACCTGGAAACACACAAACACAATTCATTATCCACTAAACTGACAATCACATTTTGTACAGAATTACTAAAACCTGTACTAAATGGCACAAAGGTTACAAACCTTAGTAGTTGGCATCTGAGTCGTAGTCACAAACTTGGGCTTGCCCTGGTTCCAATCTACATAGAAGTTCTCCTCTGTATCTTCCTGTGATGAAAAGTCTGAAATAGAAAAATGTAAGAGAATAATGACTGTGTATTTCAAAACAAGTTGCACAAATGTGTTCAATTCAGGACCTTTCAATGCAAGTTAAAACTATAAAATCATGAACCCCTGATGAATACCAATACCAATACCAATACCGGTACATACATTCCTGCTCCACATGACCGTGACATTACACTGACCTGGATCTAGCTGCTGGAATGGCTGTGGGTGGCGGTGCACAGCAGGACTCCAGACTGTACAGGGAGATGTCGGACTGTCTTCAAATGAAGGCACAGGATCAGCAGCAGAGAATATGAGATCTCGACTTCTTGGAGCTTGTGAAGAACATCCTATGCGGGTCACTGTGTGCTGATGCAACACACCAGAAGGTATGTCAGTCAGATGCATGGAACTGTCTGCCACAAACTGCCTCTGATTCCTGAGACGATCTGCTACAGTACGGAGAGATGCCTGCAGTTGGTGGCGGGTCACGGTGGGAGGGCGAGGTGGATCTGTCGTCATGGTGATGGAAGGATGTCGGGCGATTCCTGGAGGGTCTCGCCGCACCACTCCTGACGTCATGGCGCCCCTCACTGTGTACCCCTCTAAGTTCCTGGCGGCCTAGGGACACACAATTGCACTCATGTAAAATGACTGTTTTTCCTTTGTTAAGATAAAACATAATTTCCTAAAACAGTGATCGCTAAAGTCTAATGCTCAAACTCACCAGCTCTCTAACATTCTTGACCTCTTCTCTGATTGGCTGAAGCCTTGTACCCCGGCACAACTGATCCGGGTGGGGCAGGGTTGTCTTGCTATCTACAGAAAGTAATGTGTCCAGTTAGATGCTGATGACAGAGAATCTTAAGAAATCATACACTTGCCTCAATTAATTACCATACAAGTGAAATAATTAAACAACCATGAGAACATCTACAATATCACTGAAATACTGCAAGCATTTGATTAGGCACACTACTAATCCAATCAGTCTTACCAAACTAAATGAACAAGTATTCCATTACATTTTAATTTTTTTAGCAACAGTTACCTGTATTGACAGACATTGTCTCTCTTCCACTCTGTGTCTGTGTGATTTCTGTCTTGTCCACACCATGATTTGGTCCGCTGTAACTCGACAATCTTCTGTTCATTCCCGACAGAACTGGAACTGATATAACGCTGTCAGATGTCATGTATTGTCTCTGTGAGGATGACACGACACTCTTTGTGTTCTGACACGAAACAACACTCTCTGGATTACGATGAAGCTTAGGTACAGGGCTCTCATCAGAGGATTGATAATGTGAACCAACCCTCTCACAACTGCTTGAACTTGAAGAAAAATCCACAGAATGTTGACTATCCAGACAGTTAATACTTGGTGTATCTGGCATAGGGTAAGATAAGTCTGCTTCTGTCATGCTGGACAGTCCGGGAGAACAAGACTGGGAGATGTCAGCTCCAGCAGTAGCCATAACACAGCCGTCGTACTCGGCCATCACACGGACACACGGAGAAGAAGCAATAGACGGCGGCTCACATACACTGGCGACAGAAACACCCGAACTGAGGTCCTTCTTGTCATCTCTTGTAGTGGACTCTATTGTATTTTCTTGTACAATATGTGTTGAATCATCACATGGAAGTTCTTTCCTATTAATATTAGTACTTCCTCGCTTAATGCCTCGACTACTCAGATGATCTATGCTATCACACTTCAATAAGACACTTTGACTTGTTAATCTGACATAATTGTCCACATTGCTGACATCCTCAGGACACTGTTTGACATCTTCAGCTGAGCGTGTAGCTGCAGCACCAGGCACAGAAGAAACAGCTTTGTCCTGGAATGCTGATAATTCATCAGATCTGTCAGGTTTACAAGATGTCCGCATCCTCCTCATGGAGCCGAGGAATCCTGAAGGTGAAAACTGAGAGAAAGTACTGCTGAAGTCCAGACTGTCTGGGCTGAACTGGAGGTCGTGGAGAGACTGGTGCCTGATGGTGGGAGGAACAGTGACACCTTCTGCTCCTGTCAGATGTGTCACCAATGACATCAGTCCTGTCACCGCCGAGGTTCCTCTTCCATCTGGCAAAGGATCTGCAGCATCATGGTCACAGTCTGGTAATGAGGTCATAGTTCGTGGTGGTGATGTCGGAACAAATGTTTGTGATGATGTCGACTCTTCTCTCTCTGGTTCATTGCTCAAACCATCAACTTGTTCAACATGAGACTCTTCAGGCACATCTGAGGATTGCACATCATGTAGGTGAACGTTGTCCTCATCCATAGGCTGTGTACCAGGTCCTTCTGAACATGCTGTGTCAGCCAACTGCTCTAAATCATCATCTGTGAACCCTGCTGTGTCAGCCAACTGCTCTAAACCATCATCAGTGAACCCTGCTGTGTCAGCCAACTGCTCTAAACCATCATCAGTGAACCCCGCTGTGTCAGCCAACTGCTCTAAACCATCATCAGTGAACCCTGCTGTTATTGCATCTTCAGCAAATGGACTTGAAAAGGGAGAATTATCGATTTCGGCTTCAATAGTGCAACATTCATCTACATAGTTGACACCAAACTGTTTTTCTTGAAGTCCATTTCCAGAACAGACTTCAGCACCTTCTATGGCAACTCTAAGAGGGTGAACATCCTTCTTCACTTCAACTAGACAGGGGTTAATGTTACTCAGACAGGGGATAACGTGAGAGCTCTGATGTGGACCAGTGGTAATTTCTGCAGCAATATCAGCCTTGATGTCCTCGTCCTCACTACAGACCACAGTGGACAATGGAGAGAAATTGATGTCAAAGTTGATATCAGATGCTTCAAACATGTCCACATCATTTCCAGGTTCTATATTAGCAGGTACTTTACTACAAATAGCATCACAAGCATTGTTTACTGTGTCCATATTATCTGATGATACACCAGACACATCTGTTTCATTCTTATCACCTGGACCTTGTTCTGACACTGGGAAATGAGAAGGTTCTTCAGCCCTACTGTGGTCAAACACAGGATGTTCCTCTGTCCTGGAAGAATCTGGAGTTTTATCACTGTCACGTTCAAGGTTCTCGTCATTAACCACATCATGTTCAGAAGCTTCTTCAGACCTCTTACTGCCCAACACTACATCTTCCTGTTCCTCCTTGCCATCTTCTGTTGGACATTCTAACTTTTCTGTTGTTACTTCAAAGAGTCTATCTTCTGTTGTTACTTCAAAGAGTCTATCTTCTGTTGGACAATGTGATATTGCTGTGTGTTCTTCATCATGTCTAACAAGAGAAGATTCCAAATTCGGTAACAACTTGGATTCTGGAATTGAGCACTCGTTCACTTTTGATTTCTTGCCTTTCAAAAGATCTATTATTTGACTAGCAGTCCTTTTGGCACTGACACTGATCTTAGTACAAGATTTCATATCAATATCTGGTCTTGTAATATCACCATGAGGACCTGATCCTGATCTAGCTGGTAGACCACTACTGTCTGGAGAATTTGAATTAGATTTCACGGATCCAACTGTAGTCCAAGGTGTGATCCTTCTTGTACTGGAGGAGTCCGGCGTTGTAGCAGACTCTCCACCAGAAGCACCTCCTCCTCCTCGGAGTCTGGACAAGAAGCTGGTGAGCTGTGGCGACACTCTGGAATCCTCCGATGTTGCTGAGCTCATAGCTGCTGTACATCCTGCTGGGGATTCAGACTGTCGGAGTGGGCTTACATGGGAATCTCTCCTTGAATCAGGATTATGCAGAGACCTCCAAGATGGAGTATTTCGTTGACACTGAGCAGCTTGGGACGTGTTGTCGGTTGATGTTCCTAAGTGAGGACCAACTGGAGCAGCTAGAGGGGGATACTGAGTGGCATGGGCTTCTTGAGGACGACATTGCATGGTGGAGGTCCGAGGTTGAAGCCTAGTACAGCTGTCCCTGTAGCTAGTCAGACCGTGGAGTGGACTGAGGCTGGAAGATCTGGAGGATGTAGGACACTGTGCCGACATCACTTCACTGTCAGGCGGCTGGGAGACTTCTTCAGCCTTACTCACCAGTCTTGGTGGCATGAAACCCTGAACATTTAGGAGTTTCATTAGACAATATATATTACAAGTGAAACATTTATATGTAGTATCTACTGAATACAAAATATTGTCCCTGATAAGTAATATAAGGTAGTCGTCAGACCCTGGTATACTGGAAAATGATGTTATCGTTAAAATATGACGCTTTGCAACCCAGTGGTTTAAGTAGAATCGTAAGTAGGTGGCAGAGTAGCTAAAGTAAGAGGCAAAACACCTACATAAATCATACAAATTGTATCAGCAAGATTGAAAGTAGACGGCAAAATTAGGGAAATACTCCGAAATAGACGGACAATTTTGCCGGTTGCCTGGACCTATTGAGACCACTGTGTAGTATTAGCTATGTTGTAATATAAACTTATATTAATGGCAGTTCACAATTTTAATATTATTGCTTTTCTATCGTCGTATTTCTACTCCATGCATGAATTAATATATACATAGATTTAACTTCCTTTACTGAATAATTATCACATTAACTACTCGGACTGCTTTACTCATTTGCTCAAATAGTTTTGCAAGCCATCCAGTTTTGGAATCAACATTTACAATTTCCATGCTTCCATATTTTGAAAACAATGTTTTTATCTTTTTATAATTAGCTCACCAATTATAAGGACCATAAATTTACTTCTGGCTGTCTCTAATCACATCAAGGTTGAAATGTGTCGCTGTAAAACTCAAAAGACACAGTTTACAACTAATAGCAACACAATGTAGTGATGGTTAACATTGGTGCATTACACTTTATTTTAGCATTGACAATTTCTACTGTTTACAATTATATGGCCAGTTTTGCTGCATTTCTTTCATCACACGTGCAATAATTACTTGTATTCATACATAGTGATCGAAGTTGTATATTTGCATTACACAGATCATACACAATTATGTTTAGCTGTCTGTTTTGACAAAGGAGCACATTGCAATTTATTCAGTTATCAAATGTGCTATGTACATGTATATAAATCTGTATTAAATTGCCATCTATTTATTATGTGTGTATATATTGTACATATTCATATCTTGGGCGTAACCATTCCATGATGTCTAATATGTGCTATATTTCACGTGGAAATGTGTTCATTTTATGAAATGGTTTGACACGTATTCCACAGCTTTCTATTTCTGCTGCTGAAGTTATGCTTGATAATGTGTAAACAAATTTAAAGTGTATGATTAACTTTTTCATATTTTGATAACCAAAATAAATTCTTGATTCACGTGTCCATGTTTGAAAAATACTTTGTTTTTCCTAATGTTCTTTGACTGATTGATACTAAAATAATGTTATAATGAATATTTGTTATCTCATGTAGGTAGATAAGCTCATTTGATATCTCCCTTTATGTCAAGATATGCTTTACTGAACATCATTAATTCAAGTCATATTTCAAATAGCATGTTGCCCATATTCACAAGTACGTCATACATAACTCATTGAACCAGTATTCTTGGCTCAACAAGTTTTGCATGAAATGAAGAGTTTTTGAAAGTTCCATGCTTATTGTAAATCACTTTGTTTTTCTCAGCACTGGGATGTCTATGAGGAAGAGGTTCATTATGCTGGTTTATACTATAGGTGGAGTCTGTGTACTGTAGACATTGTCTTCACAATCATGGTTGTACATGTCTCCAGTACTGGGATTGTCATCTGACTGTGTATCAGTGTTCTGTCTGTCTGTAGGCTGTTACTTCTTGAAAATAATCGAGTGATTCCCTAGTCTACAGAAGTAGTTCAAATATCTATGAGTATGCAAATGAAATGTGTACAAATTGTACTGATATTTACTTGTAGACATTTGCTCAGATTCACTGATATCATGTGGCACGATTGATCATATTGCTTTAGAGAATACTTCAAGATATTTGTTGAGAATATTATAACATGTCTCAGTTATCTATTATTGTTTTTATTTACAGTTTTCTTATTACACATGTACAGCTGACTTTCACCTTGTACTGTAGTGGTTCAAGGACATGAAATGAGTGGGGGTCACTTAACCCTCTCCCTGCTGAAGGCAACCAGAGATGCCCTAAATAGCTGTGTCTGTGCCTAATCCAGCAGGGAGAGGGTCCCAGATATCTGGCAATAACAAGATCAAAGAAATTACTTGTATTTTTATTATATGGTTCAACAATTTTATGTGCTATGTTAATTGTGTTGACCTCTTGATGAGCTATATTCGAGGACTAGGAGAGAATAGATTGGATTTCACAAGCTAGTAAAGACTGTAATATTTATAGTTATACAACCAGCACTTCTTTTCTTGTATAATACAAACACTCTTTTTCTATAAGTTATTGTATTTGTAATCTAATCTAACAAACTGACGTTCTTGCTACTGCAAACAGATTAAATCCTGGTTGTATTTTCCAAATGTATGAGTATGTCGGTATAAGTGAAAGTATGTGTGGGTATGAAAGATTTAGCCTCATTTTCTGATTGAGACGCTTTCGGTCGAACAACGTTTTATTGCCATTCCATTCCACAGGATGTGATATCATACTGATGAAATTTGTTTGGTATGTTATAAATGTTATAAATGTTTTGGTATATTATGTTATATACTTTTATTGGATTGCGTTACTTGTCGTTGTGTTTTTCTGTCAGTATGTAGTGTGGCTCAGTGAACTAGTTCTACAGTTGAGGGTTAAGCATGTTTAAGTAATGTTTTCAAGTTTTGTTACTGCTGGATTCATTAGTGCTAGTCATGTACAGTACTTCATGCATTAATGTTGCATTATTTCAGTAAACTAGTAATAACACCGAGTTTCAGTCTCAGATTGGGCATGTAATAGCTAGCGTATTATAAACACATTTTATAAATACTAGTGTTAAGCTAAATTTAAGCACACGGCTTGTCTGGAAAATTGTCTTGTAACACTGAAAAATAAATTACAAATTAGTAACGTCATTAAGTTCAATAAGTTCGACAATGGAAGCAAAATAAAATCTCGGTCATATGCTTTGATGATTTGTAACATGTATTTCAGTACAGTATAGAATTTAAGCCGCTTGGTATTAATATTGAATGTACGCCTATGTTGTGCCTTCTGATAATGTTGATTAGACTTTGATTAATTAAGTCTGTGTTTTCTGAGCCCTTGTTTATGTCATCCGTTCTGTCAGTGATTGGTTAAGCTATCCACGCCATGTGTAATATGATTGTACAACCTATTATTGTTATGCATACATCACCTCTGAGATAATGTCATGGATAAACCATTCTCCTGACTAGCAGTGTTGTCCGCTGTTGTCTCACGTTCCCCATCCTCGGAACACAGGCCATTATAACTACACTTAACATCCGTCAAATATGTTTGATGGAGGTTACGTGTAGTCGGAATGGCCCGATGTTTCGAGGATGCACGTTCCCCGGAAGTACCACGCTGACTGACTGTGCTCCCCACCCGTGGTAGAAGACACTGTTACCAGCACGTTAAGGTCTGTCCAAGGATGTATGAAAGCGGTATTGGTAAAAGCATCAGGACTCTATTCTCAAAAAGGTTCTTACGATCGTAAGATAATCTTAGCGATGCTTATAGATGGCTACGAACTGTTCTTAAGCTAATAAGTTCGTAAGTACGTTTCGAGTTAGTGAGTGAGTGAGTGAATGTGGAGTTTAACGTCGCTGCGTGAATTTTTCACCCATTTGCCACGAATCCGTTTCGAGAATAGGCTGGGGCGGGATGTAGCGCAGTGGTAGAGTGTTGGACTTCGGAGCCAAAGGTTCCAGGTTCAAATCCCGCCCAGGGG
>JAUTBV010015572.1:0-22145 GCA_032361325.1 Lepetodrilus fucensis | reverse complement strand
CCTAAAGATTACATCAATCCAAACGCTACCATTGTGGCCTATGGAAAAGTATTTGGTTGTGTAATACCTATAGCTTGAAATTTTCCCACACAACCACAGATCACAATTATTTAGAAAACTTTTAAACACTTGTTGATGAAGACGACCTACTTTTAAACTCTTGCTTCAAGTGTTATCTTATTTCCCTACGATGTACCAGACCTACTTAATCCAGTACATAAATAACCAAGATGGGGGCAGGGTAGGGTACACATAAAATGGGAATGTTTATGCATCACGGGGACCCTGTGTTGTCATGCTCCGGTGGTCTGCGCCCCTGTGACACTGACTGCGACTTGTACAAAGGTTTGAATCAGACGAGGACAGGCTGCTTGGGAGGAGAGATGGGCTCAGGGAGGCTCAGGAATGACAGACTGCGATGACTTAGTTATCACATGAATGGCCGGCCAACAATACCCTGTGTGGAGAATGCAAGGCCATAAAAATGCCGCCTCAGTTGATTTATAAGCGAGAATTCCTTTCAAATCTATCTCAGGCACACTCAATTTAAGAGGTTGAAAATTGCTAAGGTACTAATTATTATATTTTTAGGGGGTTTGGGTGAATATTTCAACAGTCTTGAGACATGGATCGGGACGATTGCCGTGATTGTGTATAATCGCCAGACGGCAATGCAGAAGGTCAATATAGACCTGCCGTTAATTAACCCTCTCCCTGCTGAATTAGGCACAGGCACTGCTCTTTAGGGTATCTCTGGTTGCCTCCAGCATGGAGAGGGTTAAATACTAGCTCTGTCCATTTCAGGCAACTGCATTGATACGCCAGTGGTCATTAGACAGGCATGTGGTTCTATATATTCAAATACGTTCTCCAGCATTGACCCTTTCAGATTTATTTCAAATTTATTCCTTATCATGTCTCTTGATTTAGCATCTCCGGTGTGCGTGTAGACTAGTGTCTCCCTGGTATGCAGAAACTACTAGAGACAATGAACAGAATATGTATTAGGTCTCTGAAGTTGCTGAATCTAAATCAACGCATATATATACTACAGTAATGGTCAACCCTTTTTTTTTGCAGCCCTCTGCAAATATCTTCTCCCTTTGAACTCCTTAAAAGGCACATTACATTCGGACAACAGTTGATTCTATTCATGTGTAATGTATTTCTCTTGACTCTGATGTTGAAGATTCTTAAATAGATTCATGGCTTTTATTGTTTCATTCAATAGCTTCAATGGCTCTTGTATTGTTTTATAGCTTCAATGGCACTTGTATTGTTTTATAGCTTCAATGGCACTTGTATTGTTTTATAGCTTCAATGGCACTTGTATTGTTTTATGCAGCAGAGATTTCCTCGTTTCTTTAAAAGCCTCAACTCTCTTTCATCAGCACTTGTATTATTATTATATATTTTTTTTAAATACAGCCGATATTTCCTCGTTTCTTTAAAGAAACTCTGCAATATCTCTTTCATTGAACATTCGCCCAATCGAGCGGCGGCATTGCACGTGTTATTAAACGAGCGATTACGTCGTATATCCTCCGTCAGAAGATCGATTGACGTTTCTTTCGAGGGATTTCAGTCTGACGAGGCGGAAAGTGGCGAAAGAACCTACTGGCGGACATTTTTCTGCGGGATTGCCACGAGAAGTAGACAGTTGATCAGGTAGCCAGGAAGTTGTTGCTCAGAACTGCTGGTACCAGGATAATGACACAAGGGCATTAGATAATGACACAAGGGCATTAGATAATGACACCAGGGCATTACAGCTGGCAAGATAAATGGACTCATAGGCTTGAAGACATCACCTGGATCAGACAACACAAATGATGTCCCACTGAGACAGAAGAAGGGTTTGTAAGACCACAGAACAGAGTAATGCCGGGGATTACTACAAAATTAATTTCTATTTTGTGAGAGAGAGAGAGAGAGAGAGAGAGGGGGGGGGGGGGGGGGGGATGGGGGGTGAGTTCTTTGTGGAATGTTTTATAAACTAGAATTGGGAATGGGAAACAAATGGATTACAGATTGGAAGTTAAAAAAAAAATTAATTAAAAAACAAACAAATCTTTTACAATTTATTTTAATTGTTGAAAATAAAAAAGCCAAATTTAATACTCATATTGATAGTTGGTAAAAAATAAAATAATAATTTAAACAAATAAACAAATTTAAATAATAATACTTTTACATGTTTGCATAGTGAAAACATAATAAAAGCCTAAAATATCTTAAATATTTCCACTACTGGCACTAAGTTCCATTGAATAAATTGAGGCCATTAGCATTATCATCGTGAACAAGATTCTGTGTACTTAAGTACATCATTTCTCCTCCTAGAGAGTTCTTTATGGAGCGCCCCACCTTTCCACATCCACCAGATAGTGTTAGTATTGGCTGAGAGTCTGCCATGTTAAATGTTGGCATCCGTTACAGAAGGAGGAGGCGTTGTTGTTCGATATTTAGAGTCTTCCTCGTAGGCATGCTGACATCTAGCCTGGAAACTGCTTCAAGGAATGCTTTGTGGAGTATGTTTGTGGAAAATAGATTCCAAAGTTTCGCAAGTGAAGTTAAATTTGCGCAGTAATAAAAAGCAGGTTGTGTATGTATTTTGAGAACCTGCTGTAATGTCATGAGTTGTTGGTAGGTGAATGTCATGGCTTTCTCGTACTGAGGATTTATGTTGTATTGGTTGTGTTTAGCAGATCGTCGCAAATGGGTGAAAAATTCCTGCAGCGATGTTAAACTCCATATTCACTGACTCAATTGTGTTTATGACTCAATTGTGTTTAGCAGCGTATAGAAACTAACTTTACTAGCCTAATGCCCGTTGCACGACGCTCTTGTAGTGCTACAAATGTAACTGGGCTCCCGCCACAGTAGAAAGCGTTGATGTTACGATAGTTGTAGCCTACAAGAGCGGTGTGCAACAGGCACCTGAATAGTGATACAAATAACAAATGTTATGAATTTCTGCTAACCCTTTAGCATTGGGAGAAATGGCCCGGGCTAGTGTTAATTTCGATCCGTGGTTGTGTTTGGGTAGTGTTAATTTTGATCTGTGGTTGTGTTTAGAAAGAATAAGATGTGAGGCCAGCCAACACTTTAATGTGTTGTGTAGTCATGTTTTAAACATATACTGCAGGATATTCTAGTGGGCTAGCACCACTGCCGGTGGAGTTCCAGACCAGTACAGACAGGGCATGTGGAAATTAGTCATAGTCAAAGTTTCGGAAATCTTGGGGGTGGAGGGAGGTTTGGGTTGGGGGGGAAGGGGTTGCTGTACATGTTTTTTTACCTTCTCACTGCAAGTTTAATCAGATTCAATTCCCAGTAGGACATATTTGGTTGCCTCCAGCAGTTAATAGCGATACATATCATAGATAATAATTTATTACCACTAGGGGAATTTCTTGCACATTAGAGATAGAGTGATAGGACAATATTAATTAATATTTAATATTGGACAGTGATCGAGCTTACGAAGATTATTTCAGATGTGATAAACGCTATGCTGAGAACGTTCCTTGTGCAAGTATATGGGACACATTCATTGCTATGGAGACGTACCATCCCCTTAGCCTCCTCGATGTTTACATGTTTACAAATCCCCATATAAAATTTGAGTCTGAGCATATGCTCAAAAAGTTTCATAATCTCCAGGTCCAGACAAGATAAAGGCAATGATGAAAGTTTACTTGGGACAAGTTTATGGGACATATTCATCGCTATGGAGACTGTACCATCCCATGCTCAATGTTTACCCTCTGTGGGGACTTGCTGCTGAACGTGTTGGGTGTAGCCATTCAAACCTCCATCTTGCTGGACCGCAAAGAACAGGAGCTGTCCTATGGACTGCGTTTCACGAAAAGGTCGTAATGTAGTCCAGGCCTAAATCAGGGTGTACGCCAAATATTTACTATGACAAGAAGTGATGTAGGACTTAATTTACGCCAGACCTACTGGTACAGCCCTATCTGGGCCTAAACCTTTCTGGGCCTAAATCAAGGTGTATTTACTATAACAGGAAGTGATGTAGGACTTAATTTACGCCAGACCTACTGCTACGACCCTTTCCAAGCCTAAATCAGGGCATACGCCATGCATTTACTATAACAGGAAGTGACATATAACTCAATTTATGCTAGGCCTACGGGTACGACCATTTCATGAAGCGCAGACATGGACTGTATTTCAGTCAAGTGACCTCTGATTTACTGCTGTGAACCCAGGCAACGGGACAACAGTCTGAAAATCAAACATTTCGTATTCTTATGTTCTGATTAGCCAGATTTATGAGGCACCATGTATTATGGATACAGAGAGATTGTGGACTTAATTTATGAGGCCTCCTGGATTTGCGGAAATTGTCGTCTCTGTATATTGTATATTTGCACGCTGTGCTTTGATCAGCAATTCAGCAGTCAAGTAACAACGGCAGGTTTTTGCTGTCTTGCTAGATCATGTGATCAATGACTCATTAGGCTGGCATTTGTTTTCCTGTTTTACTTAAAGTCATACCGTCACAGTTTGTTGACGTATTTCATGGTCAAATATATTTTTGCTTGAAATTATGGACATTTTAATTTTTATACAGAAAATGTAGCCTGTTGCCCAATATGTTTGTGTAGACAAATCAGATGTACATATTTTCAGGTGAAAATATGTTTGACCATCAACTATTTCAAGAAACCATGATTGTATGCCTTTAATATTGTGTCCAAAGATGATCTTGTTGCTTTAATGACGCTGGCGTAATATTGCCCTACGAGAGAACACTAGATGTAGTGTTATTAACTCTCTCCGTGCTGGGGGCAACCGGAGATGCCCTAAAGAGCAGTACAGTACCTGTGCCTAATTCAGTAGTGAGAGAGTTAAATCTAATGTCTTCACATAGAATACCTTCACATGGCTCAAATACCAAGCAGCCTTGAGGAGAAAGAATAGCAATTTAGATTGTAATTGTTTTTATTTGAAACATGAAATTCGATCATTTTCGAGATTGTGAAACATGTTGTTCCAGAATAACATTTGACCCAGTGACCTATAAATACTGGTAGTTAAAAGGGCAATTTTTCATGATTATGTAGAATTTGACATTTGCATTATGTTCTATGTATTAAAAATGAAAGCCATTGCATATGTATGAAATATTCCTACTGTGATGTGACACACCAATTAATTCCTTCTATGTATTTAATCAGTTTGCTTTTGGATTTTATCGTTATCAATTCGGAACCATCTAAAACTAAAATGTACTTTTTGCACTAATAATTACTTAAATTAAATACAGCAGAAACTATGCAGTTCTGAAATCAGAATACATATTTGTTAAATACATTGACAAATAGATTACAATTTTGCGCCATCATGACAATATATGACATCTAAACAAATACCAGTAGGCTGTGAATGAAAAAGAATCCATTGATTTTTATTTATTTACTGTACCGGGGTATCTAGAAAGCATGAATCCTGGCTACATACCTAATAATTCTATGGCATATTTGTTTAACGAGAATGAGATTGTTGAAAAATAATCGTTAAAAGCGCAAAATGTAGTTCCCGATCACACTGCAATTATATCAATAATGAGATTTTTCTGGTTATTGTCATCAATATCGGTCAGTGTGACTACAGCTTGGTGCTATTACTAACCTGACTGAACACGGTTTTGGCCATGCGTATCTTGACCAGTCCAGCTATATCCTAGATTGTATGATCCCCAGGGAGATGAGAAGGAAAATGAGAGCACACTGATACATTGATTAGCATACTAATGTACCGCTATGAGCACACTTTCGAGCGCCAGTTTGGTGCAATATAAATGTGCATATTATTATTAAAGGCTGACACTTAATAATATGTGCTCATGCATATTCTTTAGTTTCAATTTACTTGGAGTTTCGATGATATTATTTTATTATACCCGATTCATATTTTTGTCACTTTCCTAATTGGACTTGGTATTGATAGCGCCTTGAATGGCATACTCCCCAGGGAGTTGAGAAGGAATAGTGAGTGCAAGTCTAGTTTAATGTTATTTCCGGTGACGGGTGAAATACGTCTGGATCGTGACGTTTGTTTGTGACGTGACAGTGGATTGTTTGTGATGTGACAGTGGATTTTTGCGCATTTAGATTTTTGACCAGATTATGTCACCGGATATTGTATCTACTTGCTCTCCCTATTGAGTGCACACAGATCCATTGACTGTGGTAGCACTTTCAGCATGTTTTTGAGCGTGGATTTGACGCACTATTAAAACGGCGCTTTACTATTATTATTATTATTATTAATTAATAACATGTATGGTCTTTCTCTCCGCAGGTCGGTCGAGATATTCCACTGGCAATTTGAAGTTGAGGACAGCATCATGAGCCCAGAAAATGGCCGCATCATCTGGACCATCGACTACGAAAAGAACGCACCATCCCTCAACTCGTACTACCCGCCACGTAACTCCCGAGTCACCGCCCGCATCAAGATAGCGGGACGATACCACGAGAGGATCGTACCAGTTTTCAAGGTAAATACGTAAAATTTACCTATTTTATTTCTATTTAAATAATCTTTTATTAAAGATTTCTGCAGCAATGTTAAACAATGAATCGATCAAGATAGCAAGGCACTACCACGAGAGGATTTTAAGTTTTCAAGGTATATTTTCACTGCCAGATATGTAAAATTAACCCCTTTTATTTATATTTATTTATTTTCAATTAAAGATTTCTGTAGCAATGTTAAACAATGTTTTTTATAGTCAGCATGATCCCTTGGCATCAATTAAGCCCTGATTTCTGTGGCAAAGCGAAATCAAAGCGCTGCGGTCAGCAGTCACTATTAGTCCAATCAGCTGCATCCTAACATGTATAAGCTCCACCTACTTGTCTGTAGTCTGGAGCACTGTAGTCTGGTCAACTTACATTATAATATTATTATAAGTCCATTTGTAATGTGTCCAATTCCATTCACTCAGTGATTGCTCATAATGCTACCAAAAAAATATCATTTAAATTTGGATGTTGTTTCATACTGTAACTTAATAACACATGTTTTGATTGGTTGGTTTAAATCTAGACATATGGGAAGACAACTCACTATGCCGTTAGGGTACCATTTGCCAGCCAGATAAATGTATGCTATAATGGGAATGGTAGTAAATATAGCAATACTGCGATATCCATTTATATTGAGAATTGTAATGCAGTCCCTGGAAATAATTACGGGTCATTCGTACAGGTCATTTTCTTAGCGAGGGAGCCCATTAAAGCCAAATTAACATTTACATAAAAGTAATCATGGCTAGTCTCTATAGTGTAGTGGGCGGAATGGCCAAGTAGGTAGTGTATCCATCTACAATATCAAGTCTCAGTGCAGTGCTGGAATGTACACTCAGATGGAGCGTGGGGAATAGGTTTATGATTGTTTATGTATTTTATTGTGTTTGTCGCGTATTTGTAAAAGATTTCCACATTGACGTAAAACAATAATTCACTCATTGCTTTATTGTTATTAATTTAGGCATATTTTATTAACATAAAATCAAAAGGATTAATTAAAAGTGAAAGTACATATAAATGGAATCGGTTTGTGTATTTTTATTTTTATTATATTTTGTTATTGATTAATTTCAACATGTTTGTTTTTGTTATTTTTTGTATAGGGGATGAGGTATTAAGATTTCTAACATAATTATCATCCAAAGTTAAACTAAACCCTCAAGCTGTATTCAATTATTTTCTCCATTGCTTCATCCTCAATGTATTAATTCCAAGATGATTATCATCATTGTTTGTGACAGAATATTTGAAAATATTGATACCAATTTCTTTCTGATAAATCAATATTAAACAGTTGTAAGGCATAGACATTGTATCATCAATCTTTCAGCTCTATCTCCATTGTTTGTGATAATATTTGAAAATATTGATAACAATTTCTTTCCGACAAATCAATATTAAACAGTTGTAAGGCATAGACACTGTAATTCAGCAATCTTTGAGCTCTATACAAGTGACTATAGTATGCGTTAACCTGGCCTATAATCCATGTACGTAAAGAGTAAAGGATTACCCTAGAGGTTAAACTCTGAATGTCGACGTGGCGCTATGCCATAACAAAGGCGAGGTTTCAGCTCCCAGTGTGTTGGCAATAACGTTTTACTCAGACCTTCACTCAGGCCAATGTTATATTATGGCTGGCATCAATGTTTCTGAATTGATTTTTCTGACTGTGTGCGGTCGGTTAGCGTTATTGGAGCACAGGGTTGGAGAGTGTTTGAGGTCGGTGCGAGGTGCGTTTTCGAGGCGTCCTCTCGAGGTGCGCTCTCGCGTGTGTGCCACGATCAAGATTGGTTTCCTGTAGGGTCTGGTATACATCGGGAAGAAATTATCGTCCAATTTGTCCACTTCTTGATGAGGAACCGTGAAAGAATTGGGGTTTGATGAGTAGGAGCGATGGAACAACTACTGAGTTGTAGATTGACACGTTCTGAGGGGGCACTGCTTGAAGATGGAGTTAGCATCGTCCTCCATATTGACAAATTGAAAATGGTGTCTGTGGATTTGGACCACAACATATCAACTTATTTATGTTTTCTTTTTTCTTTTTTCAATTTGTAATTTTTTATATTTTAAAACTAGATTTTCTTTTTATGGAAAGCCTTGTTTTTGAAGATTTTACTCATATTTGTCTTGTCAGTTTATGGCAGGAAGAAACATGTAGCTCCAGTAGCGCTAAGATTTGCAGTGAACCTGCAAGGGCAAGATGCTACTGATGAACTAGGGATTAGATTTGGCCCTGAGATTCACAAAACGTTTTGAGTACACTTTCATGCTCAAAATAAAATTTTATATGAGGATTTGTGAAAAAGACTTTGTAGCAAAAGATTTCTGGAGTGACGTTAAACTCCATAATCACTCACTGTGATGAAAACTTTCGAGTTGATTGTTCGTCGCAAATGGCTGAAAGATTCCCGCAGCGACATTAAACTCCATATTCACTCACTCACTTTGAGTTGATTGTGAAATCATACTCAAAAATGTTTCATAATCTTGGGGCCAGCATGCTGGGAAGTATGTGTAAGCATAATGCTATCAGCTCCTTCATGAAACAGTTGCCAAACATTATTCATCCTGGCGTGGATATTTCGTGAACATTTGCGCGTTCAGAGGCAATTCCCTCGCCCAGATGAGCTCCATTGGAAAACAGTTATTTCATGTCGACATCCAGTAATCTGAAATGTCAAATAGCTCTGGCAATGTATGGTTATTAGGTTGTCATCGTTATTTGTTTGTCTGCTGGTTTATTCTGATACGAGTGAGTAGAGACATGATCATTGACTGAGGTTGATTTTGAGTTCATCACTGATAGTTAGTTGGATAGAAAATGTCATTGCTGCATCTTGCAATGTTTTATGTTTTGTCTGTTTTGTAATGGCAATATTTGATAACATTTGTACCTGAAAAGTTACCATTTCAAGATGCATGACACTGATTAAATTAATTTTATTTATGTTTTATTTGTTTCATAATGGCATGATTCAATGATGTTTTATATCTGAAAAGTTACCATTAGATTTGTTAAGTTTATTGTATTCATTTTGGATTTTTATGGTATTCAGTTATTTCTATGATAATAACATAGTAGTCTGTTGCATGTGGGTGAAGAATGATAGATAATCAGATACTATGATGTTTCACCCACAAGCAATGGCTCTTAAAATAGATTCATGAAATGTACACAATCTGCCGTTCTCAATTTCCGTATTCCAATAGTGGGTGTTGAATATATTCTGCACGACTGTTTCCAGTCTTAATTAGTTGTTCCTCAAGCAGTACATTGTTAATTCTACCGAGGGGACAGAAGGTTGACTTTTTGATGTTTCCTTTGATCCCGATACCTTGAGGCAATTAGTGCTGATGAGAGTGCATCATGACTAAATTGGACAAACTTGCTGGAGGCACTGCACTGACTCAGGGGTCTTGTTTGGCAACATTATGGTGTGTAGGCAGGGTGTGATCCAGAACTGAGGTTCAGGAGGGTTCAAATCCCTTCCATTTTTAGGGCACCAAGCAGCAACTGTTTTTCTATTTTATTTTTGTTATTTTGTCCTGTCCTCCACAGCTTCCTATTATCTGCATTATTACCATTAACTTTTGACCTTTTTCAATTTTCAAAGATTCAGATAATCTGGATTTATTTATTAATGACTTTACGTGAGTGCCCTTTGCTGCTGAACTATTATGCTAACAGGAAAGATTGCTTTCCACGATTTATTAGTGGTTCAATAGACTATTGCATCAAAAGGAATTGTCTATATAAAGCAAAGTATTGTGATTAGTCCAAATGGGGCAGTGGATGAGTCAGGTGTATAGGACATCATACGATGACATCAGGCAATGACATTATACAAAGACATTTTGTAAAAAGGCATTATACAAGGACATTATGTAAGGACATCATATAAGGACACAATACAAAATACAAGGACATCATACATCATTCTAGGACATCACACAAGGACATCACACAAGGACATCATTCTAGGACATCATGCTAGGACATCATGCAAGGACATCATACAAAGGCATTATACAAGGACATCATACATATACAAGTACATCATACAAGGGTATGACAACACATATACGCATCTTCAAATGCCAATCAAAGAAAAGTCAGCGATAGGTGGTCATGGTATTAGTTGTAAAGCTCTCTAATATGAAATTGCTTTTGTAAGTTTACTATGATTTGTAACAAATTAAATAAATGAAATCCCCCAGCGAGAATTTGTCAGTGCAAAAATGTTAATATTATGTCTCACTGATGTATCAATTTCTGAGAGCATCCCTGTAGACCCCACTATTATATAGATCAGCAGACGCGTAGCTAAGGGTATTTTAATGTGGATTCGCCAGTACTGTACTATGTTTGTTTTGTTTAAATAATAGTTAGCTATATTTAGTTGATATGGATGCATCTACGTATCTGTGTATAGGCAACTGTAGTTTGATATCGGTAGCAATATTCCCCTTTTGTACCAGAACTGCAGAAACTCTTTCTGCGCTGTCTCAAGTGTTGAATTAGCAAAGAAGCTGACTACCATGTTTTTATTATTTTTCTCCACAGGAGACAGAGGTCCTCAACACGGCCATTTTGACGGGCGAGAAGCTGTCCTTCCCCCTGAGGGTGTTTGCAGTCAACGACATTGGCACCTTCCGTGACGTCACGGTCCTGACAGCTTGTCACTCCACCGACAGGGATGTCCTCAAGGTGATTATGTTAGGACCAGTTAGGACCAGTTATGAAGGACAGGAAGGAAAACCCAATTCCCTGTAGTGTATGTCTTGAGTACTACTGATGGTATTGGCTACCGGTTGTCGTAGTAGTCTGTAGACCGAAGGCAATATGTAGATGAATTGACTATATATGTGTTGAAAGCAAAATGTGATCACGTTTATTTTAGCAGAAGAAGCGTTATAGGATATTGAGATTATTTGGTATTTGTTTCGACAAATAATTTTATTTTGTGCGGGCGTCTGTGTGAGTGGTGTGTGTGTGTGTGTGTGTGTGTGTGTGTGTGTGTGTGTGCATTAGTTTATTGAATATTTTGTAATTTCTAACGATACAAATTTAATTTGCATGTATTTCAGGCATGTGAATTGTCAGTAATCTACAGAAATCTGCTTATTTATTTGTCTAAGGGTCAATTGAACGTGACTTAGCCCTTGCACTCCGGGGTTGTTTTCTGCTGAAATTACAATTGCACATTGCTATGCCTGATAGTCTATTGATTATCACCAAAATAAAATTAATAACGATACTTGTATTTACAACAACAACAAAAAATATCTTTGTTTACAGGTAGCACCAGATTGTTCAGAGATATATTTTGATGGTAATGAGACAAGGGGGTCGCACAATGTCACGATCATCGCCAAGACAGGCTTGTACACGGACAATTTCTACGTTCGAGTCTGGGTACCTGAGGACCGTCTGGACATTCAGCTGTCCGACAACAAACTCGGACAGATACGAGGCTGGAAAGTTCCAACTAAATCTACCCGAAGGTATTGACATTTTGACAATTTGATCATCTGCACTGTGATATAATGTTTCAACTGTAATATATTAAACAAAATTCCAATATCAGAATTGGGTGGGTGGTAGAACGGTTGGACTTCGGAGCCAAAGGACTGGGTTCAAATCCCATTCCAGCATCAACGTTCACGAATGCTGCCTTTCTAATACAATCATGCTAGGATGCACTGTTCACGAAAGTTAGCTGATGTGATATTGATAACATGCACTACAGTGGCAATGCAGTTATCGTCATTGGTCTGTAAGTACCATCCCGTGCTGACAGGTTTACTACAACATTCAGTGCGACAGATGTTGTGGCTTTCCTCCTGCCCTAAACTAACAAGCTGTGGTGTAAGTGAAAGAATCTTGAAAGTGGCTCTAAACCTCAATTAATAAAAAAGAATATTTTAAATTAGGTTTAATTATTTTCTTTGCATTGTGGTCTTTCTGCAAAGATGTAAAACAGTCACTTACAGACGGTGTGACACTTACACATCATGGTCACTCTGTGTTATGTTACTGGTGAATTTTTACCTGGGATGTCCTAAGTTAAATTCTATGTAGTTTTACGTACAGTACTAAAATAGTGATGTAAGATTTCCAGCAGGTGTTGAACATACATACAAGCTTTTACCACAACCCCCCCCCCCCCCACCTCTCCACATCCTGTTTGCTATCATCTGTGGGTTAGCCCTGACATTACGCAGCACCAGTATGGAAGCTATCATAGGTGTGCACTGAACACAGGGAACATGTTGTCCAGGTGTGCACAGGGAAACAAGCACCAGGTAGAGAGCCAGCAGTAGTCGTGAGGCAAACCCATCAGCACTGTGATTAGTTTTATCAGCATCACACTAATAAGCTCTCCACTGATTGGCCAATGCAGACTATTAAGTACTACTGCCCCGACAACTACTTATCTTCAGAAGACCGGAGCGGAAGATGGCTGATTAGTTTTCTTGTCCTTTGATGTGGTTTGGGCCGGAGTGATGGTTATAGGAAACGAGCTGTAGATCTCGGCGTCTGCGGTTTGTGCCAGGAAAATCTTGTTACGGCAGCGCTATTTCGAGAGTTTTGGTCTTATCAGATCTTTTCGTTTTCAGCTTCGTGTTCCATGTATTTGATGGATAACTGTATCGCATAGCACAATCTACTGGCTTTCTTTTCCGAGATGGTTATTAACCAAAGCCTTTCATTTTCTACACAGCATTCACACTTTTGATTTAAATGTCAGACATATTTTGGGACTTTCTTTTGAAATTATTAGTTTCATTTAATAATTGTTTTATATATTAGACATGTTAGAAGTAATTGGTAATCAAGATAATGAGAGGAAGAGTTTATGAGATTCTGTTTAATTAAAAATAGAAAAGTCAGATTATAGAATACTATGAGTTTGGTATGGTTATAGAATACTATGCATAATAATAATAGTGAATAGTTCATGAACAAACTTTACGAGCAGTTCATGAACAATTCATGAATGTTAAATGGGCATTTGATGACGACATAAAGTTCATGAACAGTTCAAGTTCAAGTTCAAGAGGAAGAGTTTATGAGATTCTGTCTAATGAAAAATCGAAAAAACAGATTATAGAATACTATGAGATGGGTATGGTTATAGAATACTATGCACAATAATGTTATACATACATTTTTTTAAGTAATTGGTAATTTAAACTGTTAAAAATTTGATAAAATTTGATAAATAGTTCACAAACAGTTTGTGAATAGTTCATGAACAAACTTCACGAGCAGTTCATGAACAATTCATGAATGTTAAATGGCCATTGGATGACCACATAAAGTTCATGAACTTTCTTCATGAACTCTTCATGAACAGTTAATTGTTAAATGGCCATATGAAAATGTCATGGAACATACCTAATTAACACATCATGAATATCCTTCACGAACACTTCATGAACAAAGGTACTTCATGGACATTTTTGTTCTGGAAAAAAAACCTGTTAGAATTAACCCAAATATTTTTACGAGTCTTATATTTTCTGATGTTGTCGATGTTGCAGCAAGCGCAGTGTTGACTTTGGACTGCTGACTCACTCCGGCTTCTACGTCAATGACCGTAGTCAGAAGCTGGACCGTCATGGCTGCCAGTTGCGTCTGCAGCAGTCCGAGGTGCAGGTGTTCACCCGCTTCAACATCCAGTCCCGGTCCCGCATCGATTACTACCGCAATCGCAAGGCCTACATCCGCGTCACGGACATCGTCCAGAGCAGGATGCGCATGTCTGACCCCAGGATTGCCTCCCTTGACGGGAACATCATCCAAGGTCAAAGTCAAGGTCGGACTGAAGTTCAGGTAAGTCAGTGATGATAATGCAGCTGATCTCTGTGATGTATGGAAGATGTATATTGGTTACAGTGAATAATAAGACTTGCTGTATGGTTAATTCTTTATTTATTTATTTACATCAACTGAGGTATTTAAAATTGTCATCAAAAGTAAATTTGGTAAAATTGACACCATGACCCCGACGTTGAAATGATGATGTATTTTGAATATTGTTACCTCTTGACTAAACTTTCGCGATGTGATCCTTGATACTTTTACATTTGACCTTTCCACTGCCTGCAGGTGATGTCGCCGTCGGGTCGGGTGATGGCATTCCGCGAGGTTCGGGTGGGCAAGGAGAAGGTGGTGCTGGAGCGTCTGCTGGTCCGAGTGGTCAGCAGTGTCCGCCTCAAGATCAGGAAGGAGGGCTCCATGCCCGGAACTCTGACCGCCGTAGCCCATGTGGAGGACAGGCTGATGACCAAGCACCAGGTAACTGACCTGGCCGACCTCTGGTGACTTTGACCGTACCAGGCCTGACCACTGGTGACATTGACCTTGCCAAGATTGACCTCTGGTGACATTGACCTTGTCAAGACTGACCTCTGGTGACATTGACCTTGCCAGTGCTGACCTCTGGTGACCTTGGCCTTGCCAGGGGCAGCCTGTAGTTATCTGACCTTGACCTTGAATTTGCTATTTTTGTTCACAATACTGCTATTGAATAGAAATTATTATTGTACTTTGTGAATTTCTAGAACATGAAACTTCATAAGCAGTATTTTATGATCTTATCTGCACTGTTCATATGTATGTTTTACTATCACACTAGCCTGAAATCCTGGATTCTGAAATGACTTAACACTAAGGTAACCCTATCTTTCATAGTAACCATTGCCATACACAATGTTTACTATGTTAGATAACATTACAGTAGAGCTGGTTTGTACAGAAGGTCCCTGTATATTCTAGTATATCATCTGAGTGTAAAATGTCACAGCCCTTTATAATGATGGTTCTAATTTTGTACATGTCTTTTCAGGAGGGCAGTCTGGACATATCTCTGCAATTCTCTGACGGCACAAACTTCCCCTTGAAGTACATCAGCCCGAGGGACTACCAGCTGAAAGTGACCTCCTTGAACCACCACGTGATCGACATCCCAGACTCGGACAAACCCGAGATCCGAGCCATCGGCAAAGGCAATGGAGAACTGGTGAAGATCATCATGCGTTTCGGCGACCACTGCCCGCGGAAGCGAACCCGCCCCCTGGCCACACACTACGTGTACGTCAACGTGGACTTCTCCAAGGACAGCAACTACCTGGACAACCTGCAGAGCGACGGCAACTACAACAACCGCGCAAGTGGCCGCTGGGACGACGACAATGACGACGTCTACGGACACAACATCCAGAAGATCCACATCGACAAGATCCAGAAGATGAATGCGGACCAGTACCTTCAGAACCAGCACAAATCCAAGTTTGACAAGTTCTCCAAGAAGGACAGCTCTGATCCCAAGGTCATCCCTGTCAATCTGGCTTTCGATGGATTCCCCGAGTCCAGACCCAAGTCGGAAGCACACCAGCAGCCGATCCGAGAAATCGAGGGTCTGTCACCGCTGGAGATCGGCATGTACGTCCTTCTGGCGGTGTTCTGCGTGGCCATCTTGGTGTTCACCGTCAACTGCGTGGTGTTCATGCTGCGGTACCGCCGCAAACGGATGCCGAAGCCCAAGGACACGGTGTCACAGGCCAACGACTGGGTGTGGATCGGCCGGTCGACGCTCGAGCGCAACGGAGCCAACAACACGCGGTGCTCGCAGACGCTGATGGCGGAGGAGGACTTCAACGGGAACCAGATGATCGTGCGGCCGCAGAGTGGGAGCCACAGCTCAGGGTACAGCTCCCAGAACGGGGGGAGCAACCGTAACAGCACTGTGTCCACGTACAAGGGCTCAGAGTGCAGTATCCGAATCACAGCCAACCCTCTGCTGGAGGGTGGGGACAGTCAGAATCCCGAAGACGCAGAGTGGGACTACGAGGCCATGGGCATGACATACGACCAACTAATGGAATATTTTGATAACTTGAAAGAATCCACAGCGTAACGCCTTACAAAACAAAACCTAAACAGTTGTGTGTGAACACTGTATTATATAATCTGCTGTGCAAAGGGAGACCACTCCTGTATACAATTTCTCATATCCTGTTCCTGTAGCACTTCAGTTGCAAATTTCTAAATGTGTTTGTGTTTCCTGATCATACAAAGGGATATAACTCTATGGAAAGTCAAAGAGTGCCAGACTGTTTATGTATACAGGTTGGATATACGTAGATTGGAGTGGGGACAACTATCTCATGTCACTGGTTGTGCAGACATATAACAAACAGTACGATGATGCATTTGTCGATGATGCCTGAAGTGTTGTGACATATTTAATGGCTATGACCCACCCCCAACCCCCAACCCCTGACTGTGATGTGTATTCATGAGCGCTGTGCAAAGGCAAGCACGGATCTGTTTACCACCAGAGACTACTTTTATCTATAAGACTCCACTGCTGGTTAGTATATGACCTTCGGAGTCTGTATGAATCGCAGTGGCTATATAGTTCTCTCAGTAATACTGCTAGTATTTTATGTACATATTTTGTCACACTGACATTGAGCGAAGTTTCTGACACGTCGGGATCGATGACTTTGACAATGCATAATCGATGATGAACCACGAGTGAGCATCAAAATGGCGGGATTTTTACACAATTTCTATACTAGCCCCCCCTGGCGAAGCGAATAACAATTAGTGCTGGTGTATATATAATACTCATATTACCCAATATATATCTGAGTACATTCAGCACAGGAGACAATCAAAATGTCATGAAGCCTCCGAAGTCGAAATTTTCAAAAAGGAGGCGATGGTTTTTTTTAAGAACCAGGGTATCGTTTTACAGAGCTCTCTTAGCCCGCTAAGATACCATAGCACTCTCTTTGCAATGTATTAGCTATCGGCAAAGAGTGCTATGGTCTCTTAGCAGCTAAGAGAGCTCTGTGAAACGATACCCTGGAACTGTCTAATGAGACGCGAGTAGACTCTCTTAAACTGGTACTTCGTGTGTAAGGCCACACCTGAGAGAGAATCTTAACAAGAAGAAAACAGGACACTTTTTGTCAACAATATACACACTAATTTGCTTGGAAATGGACTGGTAGGAAATGGGTTTTTTCATGAAAATGTTACATAATATATTATGTATGACAGGGTAGTATGATCAATGCAATGCAAATTTTCCGATTTTTTAGTGTATTGTTTCTTACACTAGATTAATTAAGTAACAAACGTGAACCCACATTTCTGATCTCCACATGTTGAAACCTGTAAATCTGCATAAAAAAATTCTTTATTATACAGACCTGTTATTTCAATTGTACACAAGAAAGATTATGTACATTGATAATGTAAAGCCCAATATCAACCTGTATTCTTATATTTAAAGTACCGTAGATAGTTTTTACATAGCTCATGTCAAAGATGGTGGTAAAAAAAAGAAATCTAATTTAACATTCTAATATCTATTTTTTTAATATTATACATTTTGGGGTAAACTGAAAATTCAAAGTGTAAAAATAATATCATTTAAAAAAAAATATATATATATAAAATTGCCACTGTCTTTGACATATACTTGATTTTCACAATTTCAATATGGCTGCCCAGCAAGGATCTAAACATGCATGTTCTCATAATTGTATTGTGGATTTACTACAGTTCACCATCTGCATGGAAACTTAAAACACCAGCAGTCATTCTTGGCACTTTTTCTCTCCCCCGATTTTCTAGTGGGTTTGAACCCACCGATAATGTTAGCGATATAATGTTGCACAGTTGTGACACCCCCAAACCAGAGTGGAATAGTTCAGTGTTTTGAGAGGGGTGTGGTGCAGCCATGTCTGTTTTCAAACTGAGTTGTTTGCTCAGTTTTACAGGTTACATTTGTTGTTATTATATATGCATGTGTGAAATGCAATATTTGAGAATGTGCTAACTGACTTGCTAGATATCTGAGGTAAACAGCATCATTTTAGAACTCCAAATTGTGCAGGAACTCAAAAATTACTCTCAACAACCGGCATTAATAGTAATGCTGCAGGATGCACAGAAATATATTTTTAACTTCTTGAAGCATAAGCGATAACAATTTTTTAATTACAACAGGAATATTTCACCGATCTGCTGTGCAGAAATAAATTTAAAACTTTTATATGAAACATAAGTTTATTTTATTTTTTAATTTATAGCTCAGGAATAGTTTGATGATCTGTTTAGAAATGTAATAAAAAGCCAATACAATTGTAATGTAATATGGTTGATCATTTTGGTCATAAACAAATATTTCAGCCGAGCATATATACCTTAGATATCTGTCAAGCCCAATGATGAAGAGTGTCCTTTCATATATTGCCTGTTTCCTTACGATATCAAAAATGAATGGAAATCGGACAGTGAAGGCATTTTGTATGTCTTAGAAGGAGTCAAGCTATCACAAAATGGTTTCAGAGTAAGCATGATCATTTCAGGGCATAATTACCTGTCTGGGTTATGGACTATATTTCTTGTCCGTAACCCAAACTGGTTATGTTACGTACACGTAAGGCAACACACATGTGCAGTGGACACGAGAAACCTGTTTTAGTAATCACCATGGTAACCAGACATGTCTGTTTGTGTAGATTTGTTAGTGTTGACACTTTGCTTCAGTGGTGCTCCAGATCAGGTCATGTGACTGCAGTCACGTGACCTGACATTTCACGGCAAATAGATCTGATTTATTCCTCACACTCCCAATATATTTAAGTCAGATTGTAGAATTTTCGTAGTCACATGTTAACGACAGCCAATCAAATGCCAGATAGCAGAAGTACAAAATGTTCAAATCGAGGATAGATTTATCAATAGAAATGCTAAATATCTTGTATTTGTAATGTAGGATACCTATTAGTAATTTAATACTTCTTACAGATTTTATTAACCAGTGAAAAATAATGTTTTTATATTATAATATATGTAATGTTATCGATATTACATTTTCATGTAATGAAACATTGATAATGGTTAAAGAATCAATTAATATATGTTTATATATAATATGTATACAGGTTGAATTAAACAATGGATGAATTGTAGGTTGGCAGAACTGTTACAAATAAGGATTGTTATGCTTATTATAAATGTATATTGTGTGAAATCATACTTCAACATTAATTAACAAATGTACCTCATTAATGCTTATCTGAATATTTTGAGGCATTGTAGATTTAGAATTTAAATTAATTTTGTTGGCAGTCAAATTCATGTTTTTAATGTTGGTAAATAATATTTCTGACTATAATGACTTTATTTAGTACAGTTCATAAATGTTATGCCATGCCACTACCACCCCCCACCCCCGAAATGTATTGCTGTTTGTGTGATTGAAGTCTTACTTGTTAATGTTTACCTTTGACAAAACAGTTTTCATTAGTTAATGACTTTTTCCAGAATATTGTTGTACATTCTAAATTTTACAAGCCTATGTGATAGTGTCCTATTTTATGTAGCATTTTGTTCAACAATTGTACAGAAATGATGCTCCACTCTTTTGTCTATATCATCTGTATATACCTTCTTTACAAGTTACTATCAATCTCCTTTCTTTCTTTTATTCTACACCTTGTGATCACTTATTCTTTATCTATTTCAGTTTTATAAATAGATATACATCGACTTTCTTACTTTAAAAACAAATTGAAGATATTTATGATGATGCATTTTTATCGGTATTGATAATTTCAACTTTTTAATGCCATTTGCTGAAAACTATTTGAATTTACTGAACTTGTTGAACACACTTCAGTGTAAAGGTAAAGTTAGTTTTATTTATATGGTATTATTTTTATTGCTGTACAAAAATATCACTAAGCTTAATTAATATTGAAATGGCAAGTCAAGTAGATGGCCAATGTTGATGCAGGTAAATAAGATAAAAATAATAAGCTAAGAAATCCTTTGCAGTAGTTCTCATTTTACTTAAATTGTAAAAATGAGTTTATATATTTTGTACCTGAATTATTGTCAACTTGAACAGCTTGCGTCATGTCCCGTCATCAATTATTCTTCATATTTAACCTAATTGTGTTCATTAACGATCTGTCGGCTTATGTCTATGTTGAGACAGTGCATGCCGTGAACATAGGCTGGTTAAGTTATGGTTATTGCTGTTCTAAATCTGTATGGATGTGTATGTCTGTCTGTCTGTCTGTGCTGTCATCATGTGACAGTCACTTGTCACATGACATAGCAGTGACAGTTTGTCTGTTGTTTGTGGCAGACCAGTCCTACTGTCAATAAATCATTTCATTATAATTCAATGCTTGTCTTCTTTCTTTTTGATTTTTATATTCAAACATATTCCCAAAATTTGGTAGTTAAACTCCATATTCACTCACTCCCTCACTGCTAATACATGATTTATAGATTGTTGCATTTCACAACATTTCTACATTGCCAAACATGATAATATTGACATGACAACTCATGGTTAAAGTCCCATCATGTATCAGTGATGGTAAGACTCACCACAACGATTCGCAAAGAAACAATATTGTGGGCTGCCATTTATCCACCATAACAGTCTCTTTGCTGATGGCTAATACATTACACTAAGAGAGAGCTATCCCCCCTTAGCAGATTTATAAGCTATGTGAAAGGATACCCTGTCCCTGATGTGCCAACAAGCTATTTCAAGGTAGTAAAATTTGCTGAACTTTATTTTAACATAAAATTACTGAAAACAGTACACCATTATAGAACATTTGAAGAAGCACCATTTCCAATAGAAGAAAATATTACATCATTATATAGAAGAATAACCATTTCATAGAAGTCCAGTTGCTTAGGTCCAAATTTGGATGTGAACGCGTCGGACAAAAGCACCATTTTCCCCCAAAAAAATGCTCTTTATAACATTAGCTTTCCATTTTTGGTAGGAACCAAGATGGCCGGATATGTTACTGCGGCCATCTTTGATTTTCATGGCACTAAAAAACCTATTATATATCGTAATATCTTGGCTTCTAAACCACATAGAATCGTATTCTTGCTGTCTAATTATACTATATAACCAGTACTAGTCTACTGCAAAATCTCTGATTTAGGCAGTTAGTAACTTAGTGGTAGGCCTACAGTATAAATATTTAGATTATAAACAAACCAGGTACACTATTCATTACTTACAAAACAATATGAAAGATTATATATGATTATCAACTGAATATTAAAAACTGGATTTCGAGAGAGAGAATTTGGCGCCTCGTTGGTTTTCTTTCACGGCGGAAAACAGAAATATGCGCATGTCAATGTTGCATTCTGGGTAAGACAGAACACTCTATTTCTACAAGAGAACACCTCCGTTCTAATATTGGAACACCTAGCATCCAGAACAGAACTCTTTGTGTCTAATAAGCGTCATATGTTCTGCATGTATGTGCACAATATACAAACAGTATTGATTAATTGAATTATTATTCATGGCAGACACTATATGTTTGTATTTATCGTATTCGTCACTATTCATTACATGTTCTTACAACTAAACATGGATTTATGTCAACAACATTCGACAATATACAACTTTAGACGGTTATTGAACTTTGAAATTAGAACAATCTTCTTAAATTCAGACATATAAATAACGCATATACATGCTTACATTTTAT
>JAUTBV010015571.1:0-41435 GCA_032361325.1 Lepetodrilus fucensis | reverse complement strand
CTGGAATACTTTTCGAAAACCAGACAAATTATCCACATAAAATTATGTGTTTCCAACATTTCAACCAATAACTGGCTCAATCTTATGTACGTTCGACTGGTGTACGACTAGTTCCAATACATTGGTAGAGTATTACCTACAGCTACATGTTGACAAGGTATAGCCAATACATGCAATATCTATGCTTCATACAACGAGAAGGTGCACCCTATAGTTACATTCTGTCAAGGAAAAGCCAATACATAGTACATGAACATACTTATTCTACCTTCTACGAGATCGTACAATGCACAGCCAATACATGAACAATACTCATTCTACCTATTAATAAAATAGGCTGCATACTATCTTCCAATGCAGAGCCAATACATGACAGATACATTGACGTTTAAGCGTATCTAAACCCAACCAAGATAATAAAGAAAACATAATCTAGTGTAACAATGTCCTAATCAGGGTTCATTTTATATACTTTACATACTTTAATGCTCTTCTGCGATGTCATTTAAAGTGAAGCTGTTGCCGCGAAGGCCAGCATATATACCAACAGTATCAGGGGGCGAGTTTCCGTTATAGTTGTATTCATCCGCTTCAGCCGCATAAATGTAGCAATTAGATACAAAATTGCGGACAAATAGCGCTTAGTTAATCAAGCCTTCTCTCGCTTGACACTAATTACTTCTAGAGACCGTGGTTTGTTAACACTACTACTTGAGATCTTCAAAGTTGAAACGCTGCACTAGTGCTTGGAGAATTCTTGTCACGTATGAAGATTACCCTCGCAGACACTTGCCCCAATTGTGTCTCATCAGTGAAAATTAATACGTTTATAAAGTGTACATAATCTCGTGTGTGTGATTTTTCTCGTTACTATAATCTGAACACAATCTAGGCAATGATAATAAATAAAATAATTATATTTAAAAAATAAAATATGTTATAACATTGTTTGACTATGTTGCAACATATGTATCGGTAGGTTGTTTTGGTTCATATGTAAACTATTATAATTATAATGTAATACCCGGTATCTAGATGGATATAGTGTTCAGTGCTTACAATAACTGCATGAGTTTAGATGTGTAATGTTTAAAAGGTTGGTAATGCAATAACGAAAGTGGAATTAACCTTCAATGTCAAATATAAATATTGCATATAAACTAGAAATCATTTCAACTCAATCTAATTAACATAATATCGAACCCAATTCAATTGTTCTCGTACCTCTCGCTGTACGTTCCTCTGTAAATCTTGCATAACCTTAATGCAACATATATTGTGACCTGTCTGACTATGCTCTTGTACAACCGTGGGTGGTGAATAGAGAAATACACTTGACTTGACTAACGGTATAGTATCGAATTGTATTGCATTTTAATTTATAGTCTCCTATGACCATTGGGTTTGGTGTTTACTATTAACCCTCTTCTATCCTCTACAGGCGCCATATTTGATAGGCAGTCAGTGCAAGTGGACACAGCTTTCAGCCATGAGGTTCAAAGACGCAACCGTGGATCCGGCCACCGGAGATTCGAACTCAAGAACTGGACCATTAGCTTGGATGTCACTGATAGCTTCGCTGTCAGTAACGCACGTAAGTGGAGCCACTCAGTCTACCTCGGTCAGGCCAAATATGCCAATGTCTTAATATTCTCTTCTTAATAGGTTTTCATCCTCTCCTTCGACTGCGATACTGGCACCTGCGTCGAAGATTTTGTCAATTCCACCAACTTAATTGACAATTATGATTGCTCTAACTAAGATGGTCGTCCATGGTGTCCCTGGCTTGCATCACGGCATGATACGAGTCCCCAATCATTAGTTGATGCTTGACTATGAATACACCTCGAGGTTTCACTCCTTCTTATCTCCGACATTACACATCCTTGTGTGTCTTTGCAATGTTGACATGATCTTTCCAAAATACCACAGTCACTGGGTTATTAATGTGATTCTACATGTAATTCATCGCTAGCTGATGATTGACTGTAGATACACCTATAAAGGTTTAACCATTCAACTGGAAACTCCGATATTACAAAACATTGTGTGTCTTTGCAGTATTGACACAATCTTTCCAAAACACCAAGCTGGGTTTTTAATGTTATTCTACGTTTATCGCTAGCTGATGCTTGACTGTGAATACATATACTCTTCATATACATATTTGACGAACGGTGAATCTGTGTGCGCCTTCGCAACATTCACCTCCCTTATGTATGTATGATGATGCAATTATACCTATTATTAATATTATATTTTGTATATAAAGTAATCTAGTATTTAACAGGTATATACAGTTTTAACCGTCTCTCATATTTCTTAATAATGACCGTAATACTTGTACATAATGTGTATAATATATGCATGGGTGAGACGAAATAATAATAATAATAATAAATATAAATAATAATAATAATAATAATAATAATAATAATAATATTATATAATAATAATAATAATAATAATAATAATAATAATAAGTAATTGATATAGCGCTTATAGTATACGATCAAGACTAGCTACTCAATAGCGCTGAACAAAAAACACTGAAAGCATACTGCGTATATCTCATAAAGATATCTTAATTTTCATTCAAATCTATAATATTCATAAGCACATACTATTCACATGTATATACTCACAGGCACTTGAAGCAGGCCAGTATTTAGTAATAATAATAATAATAATCTATATAATACAATTAAAATAATAATGTTATTTTCTAAATATTTGTTTTTGTTTTTATTCCATTCAGTCATCAACATATTCTTTGGGATGACCCTGGTCAAGTCCCAGGCTCCGGACTACATGCGATTCATCTTGGCCGCTTACGTTGTGTGGCAACTACTGGTGGAGATTGTACTGGAAGTACTCAAGTACATGTCTAACAGTACGTCCTTTCTAAACATACCTCAGGCCTATCTAGATAAAATACCAACCTAAACGCTGTTGTCGCATGCGCAGTGCGGTAATTTGCATAATTTCTATTGAAATATTATATTAACAACTCATTACTATAATTATTTGATTTTTCTCTTTAAATCGGACTATAAGGAAATAGCATATTTTCGTGTTTGCGCATGCGCAGAACATGCCACTGCCAAATTTCAGCTTGGCACCATCTGTCCAAATTTGAACAGTATGGTTTCAGAATGCTTTCAGAATAGACCTGAAATCGTGCGGAAAGCATGCGGAAAGAGTTCGGTCCATTCTAGGTCAATTCGCCGTGTTCGGAAAGCATTCGGAAAGCATACGGAAAGGGTTCGGAAAGGAGACCTTTCGAAGTCAACGGGCAAGAAGTATTCGGTCTAATCTGAAAGCATTCGGAAACCATACTGAAAACATTCGGAAAACAAACGGAAAGCATTCGGTGAAACATTGGGGAAAACACATTAGGAGGGACATCCGGCCAGGTTAAAATATCACGCCACTTTCCTATACGGAAAACAAACGGAATGGCATTCGGGCCAGTGTGATCGACCCTTTAGAATGCATGTACTAACGTTTCGTGGGCAGACAGACAGACAGACAGAACAGTTTATTTACGTCTCACACACATAGCAGGAGTTAGGACTCTCGTAGTGCTACTATCTTTCTGTGAAACGGGACCCTTCTTAGTTGTTGTAGTTACTGCTCTAGGTTCCGTAGGCAATATCAATTATGGTGGGAGTAAAACCTGAAGCAACTTGATTCATGTGTTTCATCTGAAAATATCCCATTTGTTGAGGTATCACTATAAGCCGTGTATGCATTATTGTTGCAGAAAAAGATGTAGACGATTCGTCGGGACCAACAGTAAGTAGTAATTATGAGACAACAAATTCCTATTGCGAATTTGCCGGGAGCTTTTGGCAATAGTTTTGTTAATAAAGTATACACGTTTTGTAATCTTACTAACACCGATAGAATAGACGCAGATCTGTACTTAACGCAAACGATACAACTTTCTGTAAATATAAAGGTGATCTAGAGGAAAAATTAAATTAACCGTGTCATCAGGATATAATACGTTTAATATGTGTTATTATAATAAATTAATAATTTACTTTTAATTTGTGATATTTATTTTCTTTCAGTATGCCACACCGATGCTCGTCATCATCGTGATACACATACTCGTGGTGGCCGCCTTGACATTTTCCGTTATTGGACTGTTGGTTTCGTCATAATAAGTGGCTATTAAAAATACGTCTACCGGGTAAAGGTGCGTTTAGACCCAACGCGGGAACCAGAGTGGGTCCCGATGCGTTTTCCCGGCACAGATCAGTTCTTATGAAAATGCACGAACTGTCCGCACCTAAACCGTGATTTACTTGTATTTCTGCTTATTATAATATTTTAAGGTATTCAGTTTTCGTTTAGATTCGTTATTTCTGAGGATATAGTTTGCAGAGGTAAGACTTTGGAGTATGTTTTATTCCGTATATATATATATATATGTATATATATGTGTGTAATAACTCAGCTGCATTCCGATTGATATACGCATAATCTCAACATATCACAAAACAATTATTTTGTTCATTCATACACTTCTAATACGACAATATTTTACAAACATTATGCACATTGTAATCAGCAAGGCTGAAATTTCCATAATTTTATTAATGCAACATTGATATCGAAAATATCATATAAGTGCCAAACATTTTTTATGGTGCCAATGAGATTATGCAAGGCCAGAGGTTACCTTTGAGATAACTTCAAGCATGTAAAAAAACTGTACACAGTATACAGATTCCGAGCCGAGCAGTCCTTGCTTTAACCCTTTAAAGCTGAGCGCCAAGCATCCTATGTTATACCGAGACTAAAAGTATTTCTACACAACATGAAAGCTTGCAACAAGCATGACTAGGAAGTCGTGGTTTTATCGTTATTTATATGTAATCTTTATAATCGGGTAATGTGTATTATTATTATTACAACTACCTCATACTGATGGAAAGTTCAATTCTTGCTATCAGGGCTTCGACAAAATATTAATTTACTTTTGTTAATATATGCATTGTCTTTTGCAAATTGTCTAAACAAATGGAGCTACGTGTGTATATAATATTATGTATATTATTCTTGTTAATCACAAATATAAAACTTCGTATTATTGTTGTTAAGATGGATTTATTTTGTTGTATATATTATTACTGTACAAATGCTTCCTGTAAATATATACGTCATAAAAATTGTAAGGAAAATATGTTTTCCATTCCGGTAATAAAGACTACATTTCGGATAATAGAATGTTGTTTATGTCTTCTTTACGTAAAAGAAACCCTTATTCAATCCAAATGATCTCTACGTAAACATTATACGGTCTTTAAGACAATTCCTGTGAATCCTTTTTCTTTTGTTGACACGGTGACATTTGCGAGAAGACGATAATGTCATTAATCCTTAACCCTATCCATGCTGAAGGCAACCGGAGATGCCATAAATAGCAGTGCTTGTGCCTAATTCAGCAGGCAGAGGGTTAAACAATATCTCTCCAAGGAAAATAACTTCGGCCCTATTCCACAACAACACCACCGCCAACACCCCTCTTCTCCTCAGGATGCGCAATATTTCCAGGGGAACCAGGCCAAGGAACTGTCACGGATCAGTGCATGTCACATCCTGAATAGAACGGGATTCCATGTCCCGAGATTATGAAACATTTTATGGTACGATGTCATGCTCAAGAACACATTTTCTATGGGAGTTGTCAACAAAACCAAGACTTGGTCTTTATACTGAAATTAAAATTTAAAAAAACTGTTGTATTTTCGGGGCCAGGTGCCCGTTGCACGACGCTCTTGTACGCCACAACTATTGTAACGTCAACGCTTTCTATTGTGGCGGGAGCCCAGTTACAACTATTGTAGCACTACAAGAGCGTCGTGCAACGGGCATCGATAGGCAATAGGTGTGCAATCCATGCCAATAATAGTCTGTATAAGCTATGCTTTCCATCACATTTGTCTTGAGCTGCATATTAATTCAAGTATTACCATTTGACGGACCGTATATAAAATCAACAATTATACATAATTTCTGCTTCTCCTCAGTATCCAGATCGAAGTCAGGATATATCCAAATCAAAAGGAGTTATACTTCATAAAATATGGGCCAATGTTCAAATGTGGTGACTAGCATTAAGCTGTGATATAAAGTGAAAGAATATGGACAACGGTGCTCAAAAACAAGAAAAAAATATTTATTTGATTATACCCTTCTATGCACTACTGCCATTGTATATGCACCATTATGATGTATTGAATTGCAGATCTATCTGGCCATCTATACTAGATCTATGAAAGACAACCACGATATATTAATCAAAATATACATTTATAAAATCGCAGTTATCCAGCTAAATGCAAGCTGCTCAAAGACGTTTGGAGCATTGGGTCTTTGATTAATACTTCATGTAAACCACTGAACAGATGTATATTCAGGAGCGATATAAATGCACTGAGCTGCTGAGTAGATCGCAGGTTAGATGACAGACGGTTCCAATAGGCATGGACCTGATGACTGAAAGGTCCGGTCTCCCTATATCTTGATTCGAGAGGTTTTATTAACAAGCAGAGGCCCTATTCTCGAAACGTTCTTATCTTCTTAGCCTAAGAACGTCCTTAACTTTATCTTAAGGATACCTACAGCATGAGCTATTCACATTCTTAAGCTAAGAAGATCTTAATAAGTTTCGAGAATAGGGGCCCAGATGTTCTTCATATGACCGTAATGGTCTATAGACCGATTTTCTTTTTTTGGGTATATTTTTCGGAATAATAGCATGTATCATTAGAACTATGAAAGTCTTTATTAAGAAGGCTAGGTTTTCACAATGACATTCAGAAAATGGTTTTTACTGCACGCAGAACCGATAGAGCATTGAACTATTAGATGCTATTAAACTGAACGCTCCTAATGCATTAAATTTCACTATTTAAACGTCATGCACATGTACAGGCCAGTGTTACACGTCTATCGCAGTATGTCGTTCACGCCTAGATCTGTGAACAGCTCAAGAGGTTAAACATCTAGCCTATATTTACATGCGACAAGTTCTTAAAGACTGTATCTATGTTTATGTGATATTTATGCAGTCTGGTATGAATGAAGCGTGCACTCATATCGTATGCCTGGCGTTGGCATTTTGGAACCGACGATGTCTCTGTGTAGTTTTTCATTGGAAAATGTATGTACGTGTATGTACAGACTATATATGTATGTTTATGTACACGTACATATACGTATCCATGCGTAGTATGGTTATTAGCATCCTCAAAACACAGACCATTATACCTACTTACCATTTGACGAATGTTAAATAGGCACGATTGTCTGTGCTTTGAGGATGCATTATTAGTAGTATTAGATCTCTAGATATTTTGAATAAGAGTCATGATTTGGCTGAGAGAAAAACAATGTTTCAGTGTGTTTCGAGGATGTATTACTAGATTTGCAGATCTCTAGATATTTTGAATATGAGTATTTGGCTGAGGCTGAGAAAAGTGTGACACAGACTATGGTTTGAATAAAAACAACAATAAAGAAACTTCCAAGAAATGTGGCTACAAAAAAATAACGATGCACAGTCGAATCGAACCTACCATGTTAAAATTGCCGTAATCTGTCCTACCTAATTACGTACTTTTTCTTACACTTAAACCAGCATACCTGTAAAATTACACCTGTCAAACGAGCAAGTGAGTTTGTTTAATGGGAGCGTTACCTTCGGTAGCTATTCCGACGATAACACAAGACGGTAGTACTGTTAACATGCCAAGGCACGATCTTGTTTGTTCCGCATACATAGACTGTGGGCCCATTCTCTCGGACACTGTTACCTAGGCGAGGGCCCAATGTCCCGAGTACCGTTACCTAGGTGACAAATAACGCTGTAATTTTTTTTCAGGGAAAAAAAGTACTGCTCTTGTTCGTGGTAATAGATTGTGAAAATTGTGTTTAATATTGACATGAAACAACTTTATTTTTTTCACGTGAATATTTTGTTAAGTTTCAGTGGATACTATTAGACGATGTTTTAGCAACTACAAATTGTCATTAATTACTTATTATAATTCAAAACAATACATATTGCATGCGATCTTTGAATTACGCCTGAAGCATTTAATGTCTCTCAAATCAATGAACATTAATAAATTATTATCCACAATATATATCATCCTCGAAAACATAGGTCATTATGACTACACTAACCTCCGTCGTAATGGCCTGGGTTTTCGAGGATGGAACCTTGCATGAGGTATTTCAACTAGTTTTATTCTGAAACACGAAGTCATTATTTACGTTATAGCTCCCAATCCACCCCCGAAAAGCCCTACACATCCCTCATTTATAATTACATGTTAATTAATTAATATTAACAAACCGCTATATAAGTGAACAAAATCGTGAACGCTGTTCTAAACCCCAATAAAAACAAAATAAAACATAATAGAAAAATATTAATTAATATATTAGTCCGTGATTTGATCCGGGATTCCGTTGTACATGACACTGTCAAGGTCAAAGATCATCCGTGAAGGACGGGATCAAGTTTCCCCTCCCAGAAACCAGATGTTTTATTTTTCCTACAGACGCGCCCAACCTTCCTTCCTTCCAGAAGATCCAGCTAACAAAACAATTGCGGAGATTTTGTCTATCTTCACTTTGAAAAGCCATGAGCTATTGGATCAGAATTCGTACCCCAGACAGAACACCTTTGCAAGATTCACTCACTGTGTTGTGAAACCATCAGAAACAAAAACAGGGGTCGATACGTACGCTCTAGAAAGTCAATAGAATGTAATGTCTCGTATACCACTGAACGTGTTAAAAGAGAAAATAAAACTGCTTTGAATTGAATTGAAAAGAGCACAAACAAACGTAAAAATGAAAATAGAAATGAAAAGAGATAATGAAATTTCAAAGTTTATATTGCTGATACATTATCCATATTTAAAATATTTGGTTAAGACACCGGTATGTGTTAAATTGTTGATCTTAATATATTTACAATAGGCGCGAATTCATGTTTAATCTACAAAACAATATCCAAATATATATTATCCTCTCAGTTTAATATATTGTGATTGCTTTCATATCGACTATTAAACCATTTCCCCCCGATTATTAGACCTGCTTGAAAACTGTCGTTCCGTGTATGGGCCGGAAGCGTAAAAGCTTCTTGAACAACAAGTAAAGACAGCAAATGTCCGATGTTTGACAAACTGATTCTAAAGTCAATGAAAATAAGGCTATTTGGACAGACACACAAACAACATTAATACCAGGCGGAGTAGAAGCTTAGATGTACTCATCATTGAAAGAATAGTATCGTATCATGAGAGAGAGAGAGAGAGAGAGAGAGAGAGAGAGAGATATAGAGAGAGAAAGAAAGAGAGAGAGAGGGCGACATATGTGTGAGAGAAAGAGAGAGGGCAGAGAAGTGCAGATAGAGGGATATGGAAATATAGAAACTAGTGAGTGAGTGAGAGAGAGAGAGAGAAAGAGGGAAAGAGACAGACAGGGACAGGTTCAGATCAATAGAGAAGAAAGAGAGGGATAGAGGGATAGAGAGAGGGATGGAGGGATGGAGAAAGAGATAAACAATGTAGAGATTGTGGTATGAAAAAATAGGTAGAGAGAGATAGAGAGTGAGCCTCGGGGAGAGAGAGAGATAGATAGACAGACAGACAGAGAGAGAGAGACAGAGAGAGAGACAGAGAGAGACAGAGAGAGACAGAGACAGACAAACAGACTGTCAGTTCCAAGTCGAATACTAGTAATTCATTTTAGCACTGAGAACGTCTTTGCATGAAATACGAATATATAATTATCAGCATTTAGTTGACAGTGACAACCACGCTATAATCTCTGACAATTTCACCCTGTCCTGAAGTAGCCTTCCATGGTCCTCGGGGTCAGGTAAGGTCATCCAGTCATCCGCGTCCGTTATCTTTGTTTACCTACCATGGCTACCCTGTCATCGTTTTGTTCAAGCTGTAAACTTGTCGCCTTTTCACCAATCAGCACTTCTGACGTACAGGCGGAACAGCTTAAACTACAGGTTAAAGAAAGAGCAATTATATCAGGAAGTCTCTAATTTGACAATCAAAGAACGGTGTAAAATGCATGAAGTTGTAACGGTATACCGTTGAAGCAAGGCAAACTTTGAACTAAAAGTATTACGGTGGTTATAAAGAGATTCGCCTTTTGGCCTTTCTTGGGAATTGTCTTTTTATTGAATCAACCTGTCAGCTAGACGACATGTGGTTATTATATCACGGCGATTGAACTATTATATGGAAAGGCATCGTAAGAAATGGATTAGGACATGGACGTATACATTTAATTCATCAAACGGTTTAGAGGACAGTTTACTGTGACTATGTATGTAGTTAACCCGGAAGAAAGGACGTGAACACTGAGAATATGCTGCTGCTTCCGTATGTCGTTGAACATGACGGAATAGCTCAATTCTTTGTCTAAATGAATACATCAAACAATGTTAATTGACTGTTAATTATTTTCATAATATGATTGTCATCACGTCTTAATGATTTGCATTTAGTACCAAATGCATTGTGCTCCATGTCAAATGCTATATTGAAGTGTACATTTGCGTACAAGGTCTAGTATATTTTGTTAGTTTACACTTTAATTTGTTATTTGTTTTTATTTATTTGAATATTTCAGAAATTTATACTTTATTTACAAGCATTCCTCTAATGGAATGGACGCTATTGCTGCTACCTCTCTACAATGTATCCCTATATACACATATACACAAGAATAATGTTTGTATACTGTTATGATAAATGCAATAGGACGTAGCACACATCCTTGCCGTACCTCCCTGACACTGAAGTTATCACGTCCATTAACCTGAAACATTTTGGGGCTGGATAAATCGCTTACATATATTTATACATTATGCATTGTGTCAACTTTCTTAACACCTTTGTGCACTGAATAGGTCAAACTGCATGCAATAGCGCGGTCATACTGTTCATGAAAGGAGTTGCCACGGTTTATAGCTGTGTGCAGATTGAGTCTTAATGTGTTTTGGGCCGCCCATTTGCACTTGAAGGTTTTAGCTACTTGGACCACCATTGTAGTATAAACACATGCCGATGTAAGAAGTTGATAGAAATGTCAGCATTTAGAATAGAAGAACCATCAAACTGTATGTTGTACACCTTAACATCATCATCGTATTGTTATAAACATTCCCAGTTCTAATAGACAAACTTATTATACAAACCTGCAGGTTCTGTCATAAAAGCTAGAATACATATTATAAGACACATATCGATATTCAATTATCAATTTAACTTGGAATAAATTAAATGTATGCAACATATTTGAGAGAATCGACGTGCATTGCCAAATCGCTATATAAAATCAAACATGCATTTCAACATTGTTGGTGCAAAAGCACATGCCATATACATGTCACGGGCAAGATATGTAGGCTCATTTGAACGGCATACAAATGTCTGACAGAAAGGTTATATGTCGTTCTACCTGCGAATTATCGCATCTGTTTCGCATTTGTCTCTTCGCTCTGCTCCGTGGGCTGCCCTCTCATGCAATGGCTGTTGTTTAAATTTCCGCTTTTCGCACACTATGCGATTCTTATATCAGCAATCCCGGTAATACCATGCTACCAACACTCTAATTTGGATGGGTTAGTATTTGAATGACGACATACCCGGTACATGCAATTGTAAATAATGTATGTTGTTCGTGAATGAGACATGAATAATTTCCTGTTTTTCTGTTAATCTAATATTATTAACTTTCTCCCTTTTGGATTAGGCACAGGGGCTGTTCTTTATGGCATCTCCGGTTGCCTCCAGCATTGAGAGGGTTAATAATAACAAACACTTATTTACTCCTGAATGTTGAAAAATATACAACAAATGCCAAGACAGTTTTGGAGGTGTTGCTACGTGTAAATTGTGGACATCCTCTAAATTCTAGGTCCAATGTTTCCTTAAGTATACGCCACTACGTCGTTTATAACAGAATAGTCCCAATGATAGGTAGTACAGAGATCAATACTAAAATGAAATGTGTAAAAGAATGGCTAAAAAGTCTCTGTTTCATTAGTGAGTAGATACTAGGTTTAATGTATTCTTATAAATTGTGTTATTCATAAACCCGTGCCTAACTCGTATGTCATCTCAGAGACCACAGATGACTTTAAAACCAGACATTTAGACCGTGCACTCTCCCCGGGTGAGATACTCATACTGAGTTTATCCGGTTACAGAGAGATACAGATACACCAATGTAGGCTAAGTATTAGAACTAAGTATTGTATTTGAGTGCACATTGATCCATTGACCGGGGTAATAATGTAGCGTTATGCTTCTGAAGCATGGATTTGGCGCAATATAAATTTCACATTATTATTGTTTGAATTAATCTTATTTTATATTGAGCCATCCTCTGAATCAATGGCCTAACTCTTTACGATATTGGGTGCACTGATATACATGAGTTTCTAAGGAGGAGGATGTTGAGCCAGTGCTCGTTTTGTCTAGGGAGAGGACATTTATAATGTTTATGATAGGCCTTGATTGTACCCAAATCATTTATCTTGGCCTTCATGAGCTTATTAATTGTTGTGTATACATAATATAATGATCCACTGCTGTATATTTTATGAACACAACAAATATATGTACGTTTTTGTTTCAGAATTATTACAGTCTTCATCAGCATGTCCTGAAATTCGACCGGGAGAAGATGACCTTCCGGGTAAGCTTGCACATGCGCGAAATTCATTTCCGATCAGTAGCACATGTTCATGTCACTACATGTACAAACATTCCATAATGTCCACAAACAATCGCTTGACACACTTAGCAATGTCAAACATGCTTTCGCCATATTCAGTCTCCCCTATCAGGATTGATAGCCTCAAGATGGCGGTGAAAACAATGGCGGACATTTGGGAACCATCTATACTTATGGCAGAACCTCGACCGCTATATGTTCTCTCCAGTTTAGTTGGTCATATTATCAACAAGTGGTGTGTGGTTAAACAAACATAACCCACAAACCCACTCATCATTTGACAACACAGGAAATGCGAGATCTGTGTGGGCCAAATCGTAGAATAGCTTGACATAGGCTTATATGATGTATACGACTTGCTACCGTGGAGGTTGCATAATTAAGGTGATATGGTACGATAAAGTAATAGTTACTGGGTTTTCCTGTACGAAACAGGCTAACTCTAAGATAACCTGCCAGTGAGTCTATTCTCGAAACGTTCTTACGAACCTCTTAGTCTAAGAACAGTTCTTAACGATTCTTATTAGTATGGCTACGGACTGTTCTTAGGCTAAGAGGTTCGTAAGAACGTTTCGAGAATAGTCCCTTTGGTCTCCAACCTTACCAATTGTGTAGTTGGAGTTAAGGTTAGGCCTATACTTAGTGTTATGCTGTTTCGTACAAGACCCCCCTGTCTGTATCATATATTTACTCCATTATTTGCAAATCAGGAAATCTCAAATGCATGTACCCTGTGGATGTATAGTTAGATTCGAAAGCATTGTGTGGATGTGTGTCTAGAGTACATTCATTGTGCTGAAGTATTACTGACACAAGACACTGATTCAATGATCCAATGCCATTAAAATTAAAGCAGTTTTCCTTCTTCATATATGTGTCTGGTTAAATCCTTAACACTATATCTAAGCACACGTTTCGGATTTGATTAAATGTTACAATCTATGGATATTGAAGCATTGAGGTTGATGGCAATTTATTTAACTGCATGGAAGTATATTATTTTATTTAAGACGTATAACTTAATTACTTTTGTGGTTAGTACGTGCAACCAATTCGGATTGCATTCTTCAAGGGTTCTATAAGAAACAACTGTTATTATTGTGCCGTCTTGTTCGAGCAATATCCCCTTTCAAACTTGCGTGCGAGTTTTGCGATGATTTGTGGAGTCAGATAAACTCGTTAATCCATATTCGAATCAGTTGTATAGCCTCGTACAAGTTGCGTTACAAATAATTACGTAGAGGAGAAAATCAAACAGTTGCTCGAAGCCCAGATAGCTTCTTTAACTCGTTCTGAGCGGAAAACAGAGAAAGGTGTTACTCTCAAAACCTCTGTATGCCAGAGACTGTATGTTCTAGATAAACACAGAGACGAACTGTAAGATTAAGTAATGTTTGCTAAAAGATATGACATTACATTTGACTTCATGTAATCAGCTGAAAGGAATTGTCAAAATGTTTTCTTGTCATGTCGTATTATCTTAAATACGTGTGTGTTCTGCCCATGTTTACCCTTATTTAATATGCAATTTATAATGGTATGCATATACAGACTAAATTACTTAAAATTAATAAAGCTTTATATTATTATATCAACGCCCTATTGATGTATGAATGTCATTGAATGATCACCTTTGTATCTTCGCCGTATTTTAATATGCTTCATTTCTTTTCTTTTCAGGTTTTGATTTTATATCTAAGTTTTCATTAGACACCGATCCAATACGGGTACCTGGAGTAAAAAAGGTCAAAGGATCAAATGATTTCCAAGTAGCATATAAAATTGGCAGAAGAGCACGGTTGCGGAAACGGACAATGTGAGTTCAAAGACAAATCTACTGCACCCAAGTTTTTTGTTTTGTCGTAAATTATTGACTGAAATAGAAAGAAAAACACACCTTGACAACAAGTATTAGCCATTGTGCCATAAGTGGGCTAAACATAACAATTTAAGTACATTGGTATATTCACCTCTCAACCAACTATTTCACACAACAAGATAATATAATTGAAGCTCGAATGGTATTAAGAAGTCATTTAGGGTATATTTACAATGATTGATATCTTTGAATGTTTTCTTTTGATCTTTTCCAGCGATCTCTTTCCTCAGGGTCTTCCAGACCAGTTTTCCTTTGTTAGCACTTTTCGTATGAATGGAAAAACAAGGAAAGAAATATGGAATTTATTCCAAATAAGAGACATTAGGGGAAATCCACAATTTGGAATTCGGTTGAATGGAAAACAGAAGACTATAGAATATTATTATATCAATTTTGAGGGAAGATTAACAACTTTAAAATTTAATCATCAAGCGAAAAAGGTAGGTGTCAATATATTATTCATATATGTATATATCTATATAGAGATATTAATGCATTGCTTTATATATAATGCTAACATCCACATATATTTAACCTTCTCACCGCTAGATACAACTTGATGTGCCCAATAAATAAATGTATTTCTTAATTCACATGACAATGAACAATATGATAGACTTTTCAATTGTTATACGAATATGGTAATGTTATAGGATATGATAATGCAATTTGCAGTGCATTTACATTGTCTGGTCCCATGAATGTGTCGTAGCACCGAGATTACGAAACATTTTTGAATTCGATTTCATGCTCGAAAGCTTAACTTTTATATGGACTTGTGTGAAAAAAACTAAACTATGAGTTGAGCATGACAGCGTACAAAAACAATTTTTAAATCGTAATCTCGTAAAATGATGTTTTTTCTTTCTATTTCCAGCTATTTAGTAAAGCCTGGCATAAAATCCATTTTAGCGTAGGTAGGGAATACGTGGAGTTTTACTTAGACTGCAAACCCATTTCTTCACAACCTCTTATACCAGCTCGCCAGATAGATGTCAACGGAGAGATAGTCGTAGGCACGAGGGAACCGGATGGAAGAACTGTGCCGGTAGGTTTGGTTGTTTCCGTTGGTGCCATCGACTATCATGTTCATGGATACAATTAGGACTTTGTATGCACATACAGTATGATATTCGATATGAAACTGGCAACATCTAACGTATATTTGACATGTTGAAGTCCTTTAGAACTATAGTTAGCATAAGTTATATTCTCTGACATCTAGACTGAATGTAAAGAAAAAGGTTCTATGATAAATTGTATTTCAATTAGAATTGCAAATGTTTTGGTGTTTTTTCCTGTAATTTGACTGTTCATATTTCTTTAGAATTAGTATCTAAGTACTAGTGTATCATACTACATGTTATTTAGACAATATGAAGACACATAAACATATTCTTATAATCTTCATATCACCAATATAATGTTATGCAAATCCATGTTTTTATGGTATCATTTTGAAGATACCGAATCTGATGGTGTTTTTGTCATTCTGATTCCAGTTTGAATTGCAATGGATAGTTTTACACTGTGATCCCTCCAAACCGGAACGAGAATCGTGTGACGAGCTCCCTGTAAGTACGTTATGATTCTCTCATTATATGTAGTTGGTCCTGTATATCTCCCGACCAGGGCACTGTAGGCAAGGACATACCAAGAGGGTTATCAGGGATGGTTGAGGACGTATGAAGGAAGAGTGTAGAGAATTATTGTCAAAGACGTTGATGGAAATCCTTAATTTCGATTCTTTCTGATTTTCGACATTTTTAGAAAAATTATAAGCAAGTCACACAATGTAAACGATTTTTTTTTACAAAATCAATACACAAACGTTACTATATTGAGATAGATATGCATCAAAGAGTATTATTAGAATAATATTTGATCCATCAATTTATAGATGTATTTTCATAATCCATGTGGGTATTATATCCATATCCTAGGTATTAATATGCTTGTTATTTCCATATTTTATTTTTCTATACAAACAGACATTACATGAATTAGGTACATGCATATACAAATTATACATTCACATACTGGTACATGCACACTCATATGTGTTTTACGTGTATATATTCACATGTGTATATCCTATAAAGCAATAGTTCTGTTAATCCATACACCCATGTGAAATACTGTGAGAGACTGTGTGTGTGTGTGTGTGTGAGAGAGAGAGAGAGAGAGAGAATGTGTGTGTGTGTGTGTGTGAGAGAGAGAGAGAGACTGTGTGTGTGTGTGTGTGAGAGAGAGAGAGAGAGACTGTGTGTGTGTGTGTGTGTGTGTGTGTGTGTGTGTGTGTGTGTGTGTGTGTGTAATGCTATTGCGCGACTACAGTTAGGATCAAAATAATGCTAACAGATTGTTTGAATTAAACATTCTCTTTCTCAGCCGCCAATTATTAAACCGAAGAAGAAATATTATTCAAAGAAAAATACGACTAAACAGGTAGAGTGAGCCTCCCAAAAATGGTGTTGTAAGCCACTTCCGGTTGCTCGTACTTCCGACGATTTTCTTTCTTCCGGAAGTACTGCATGTCGATGTCGTAATTGTCGAAGTGAACACTGACAACTCCTAACATCGCGTGGGCGTCTATCCTACGTCTTCTGGTGTTAACTTCTGACTAGCAAAGAGTTTTTGCCTGATACTTTGCAAGATTGTTTGTCTTGATTGTGGTCGTAAATCGTAGAATTTAAATACCTGGTATATCTTAAGGAAATAATCTTTTCTATGCTCATTTCGCTCCTATACTTTTTTTTTGTCAATTAGTTCTCAAAAGACCACTGTAATTCATTGTTTGCCCTTTGAAGCAGCAGAGGAGTTGTCTCGATTACTGGTGTAGTGCAAACATCATTGCATTAGTGCAATTCTCAAATGCATTCATACGATCTAAGTTTCAATTAACTCTCCGAACACAAAAAGAAGCGGAATGCAGCGCGCGTGTTGCCCATTTACATACATAACTGTCATTGAAACTGAGTGCATCCGTGTGTATTTGTGAACGTCTGTATCTGTTGTACATGTACTTATCGTAGTTGTGATGTTCTTAGTTATGTTATGTTCGTATTTGCGTGTAGTCCTTGTCAAAGACTTGCCAATTTTTCCCAAAAATGAAATGTAATGAAATAATATTTTTAAACCGACAAAAAACATTTCTGTGGACTACGTTACGTAATTATTCTTAGATAGCATTAATGTCAAAGATGAGCAATGTTTTCTAAACAATAATCCTTACGACAATTAGAAAAAAAAGATTACTGGTATGTTTTTATTAATCGAAAAGAATATTTGACAAGGACTAAGTTTAAGTTTTACGTGATGTTCTTAGATAACAATAATGTTCGTAGTTAACGTGATGTTCTTAGTCAAGATAATGTTCTAGTAGCGTAATGTTCTAGTTAACATTGATGTTCCAGTAACATGGTGTTCTTAGTTAACATTAGTGTTCGTTGTTAACGTCATGTCCTTAGTTAACATTAATGTTCTTAGTTATAAATTGATGTTCGTAGTTGCATAGTTGTTGTCTTCTTGACTGTGTCCTGTCTGTTTGTCGCACTTGTCCATCTGTCTGTTTGTCGCACTTGTCCATTTGTCTGTTCTTAACGTGAATGTCCTTCTCCTTCTTAACTTCTTAACAACTCGTAGCTACGACTAGTTTTCTGACAGCATGTGTGTACGTGTGTTTTCCAGCTTGGTTCGACATGTGAGACATGCCCACGTGGTCCCCCTGGCAAAAACGGAACTCAGGTTGGTGAACATCCGGGCAATCAACTGGAAGCTTGTCAAACTCATTGGACGGAGTTGTAGTGTTATTTATACTACTGTTACTAACGAATTAATACTCAGGGCTCCAGTTCCATAGAACAACCATAGGGCTACGGGAGTCGTAACTCTTATACGTTAACATATGGATTTACGACTCTCGTAGCACTACGATGGCTCTGTGGAATGTGTCCATGATTTATATGACAGAGTCATATTCTACAGAACGACCGTAGGGCTGATTACGCGAGTCGTAACTCCTATATCTTGACATTTAATGTTTTCGACCCACGTAGAGCTATGCTCGCTCTGTGAAACGGGGCCCTGGTTTGTATTTGCTTTAGCACTCGTTTTAACGAAGCTCTCGTATCCACTAAGAGATCACGGCACTCTTGTATACATCTTGATCACTACACGATCCCTGTATTTTGTTAGTGGATTCTAGAGCATCGTAGAATGGTGCACTGACCTAACGTGTAATGACAATGCCTGTATTTAACACGTATGACTGATGTTGTATTAACTCCATGTTTTACTTTGTGCCATCCTCTAGGCATCTAGGAACTAAGTAACCGGGTTTTTTTCATACGCTACATGTCAGTGACGTATGTTTACGGCGGCACTAGGAATGTGTTTTAGGAGATGAATTTGTATATGGTTAATGTGTGTATCAAAATACCAAACGTTTTACTTTCTTGTGTAAATATGTTCTATAATGATGTAATAGGTCTTTATAGCTCTATTCTATCAGATTTATCTGTTGCACTTCTACTACTGATCATAAGATATAATGCTAAAGAATATGTTCTATTTTTTTAAATGCTATTTTATATACAATGTACAATTCAGGTTTATTTAGCAGTGTCTACCAATGCTCTATCATCAACTTGAGGATTTTGCAAGTTCTTGAGGAGCAATTGGAGCCTGTAGACGTTTAGATATTATTCGTTGTTAATATTAATGTATATATGTCCCAAAATAATGCGGACCCATATTTGCTGAGTATATATATATTGAAATGTACTGGGTCCACACCTTTTTCAACTGTAGTCTATTTTAGGGTCCAGTAGGCCCCGCCGGAACTCGCGGGCCCAAGGGCGAGGCAGGGCGTATTGGGAAGGACGGTCGGGGAGGTAGGCCAGGGCCCAAGGGTCAGGCAGGCAAGGAAGTAAGTATAGAACCTTAACAGAACCCCACTTCAAACAACACTAATAGGACGTGCCTCTCACTAGCTGATGAACAATGGACACAATAATTATATTGGTAGTCGTTGTAATTTCAAAATGTAAAATATCAGATTATGAATAATGTTCTGGTCATTATCATATGTTGTCAATTTCTTTTTCGTTTCTTTTCCTGTTGCCGCTTTTGGAAGAAGAATTAGTAGTAGTAGTAGTATTTGTTATTATTTGATTTCGTATTTTCACTTTTACTTTAGTTATTATTATTATATATGTATTTATTTACCACAGAATAATTATTCCCATTTTGGAAAGACACAGGACGTATGTAAAAGAAATCCTTCAATTTATGTTTGGCATTTAATTTTATTAAATAACGATGCTAGTATTGTGTGAGGGTGCTCATTGTTCATCATCATTAACTAAGCATCATTTCTTTTCCATCTGGAACTGTCTATTGAAGTGAACTAATCCGCGTGCATGCAGTGTGGTCATATCTGTAGTCCTGTATTTTCTTGGAGGCATGTACGATCAAGGTCGCCAAGGGCGGATAACTCTAACGAACAATACAGATTACTTGCGATCGCGGTCGAATCGTGTGTCCACGTTCGATCCAACTAACGATATATGGTACGACCTGTCGAATGGGACTCATCGTACGACCGATCGACCCGTTTGAGTGCATCTTTAGTCCTAGATCTGTTTACCGTTGTCTTTGTTTTATTACATAACATGGTCATTCTGTTGCGAGTGGATTTTGTTCTTTTCTTTTCTTTTCTTTTCTTTTATAAAGTTAAAAATATTAAATGAAAGTACATACTGCATAGGATAAATGACCTTCACAAACCAAGCCTGTATACATATTATATCACATTCAATCTATTCTCCCAATCACAGACTAAATAGTCTATACACGTATCACATCACAATCCGTCTTTATATCACAATCGTCCGTTCGCTCAATTACTAGCCCTTGTCAAAGGTGTTAGGTAGCATTTTGTTCTCGATTTTTAATGATTTTTGACGGGAATGTTTCAGAAAATGTCAACATTATTAAATTGCTACGAAAAGCCTTTGACAAGGGCTAGATCAAATACTAGTAACGTGTCAATTCAACTTCAAACCATGCCTATAGTATACTAGGTTCAGAAACGATACCTGTACAATCACAAAGCATTGAAATACTGCAATAATCCATGTTTATATCAGAAACAAAATCCTGCATCGCATAGCAGCACAATCATAGAGCAAATCATGTCCGTAGACGATTATATCAAGTATCTACCATCACCATCATAAGTTTATATACCATACCACATTTAAGCCAAGCAAATCCCATCATAAACCACGACCCCATATAAGTTAGATTCTTACCTTTTTCGACAAGATTTGGATTGACACTTACATTTATAATCAAACATCAATCAAATCCGTAGCCATGGAAACACTTTGTGACGTCATATGTTGCCAGGGGAGACCAGGAACAACAGGGAAACCGGGGCAATCGGGAAAAACAGGACAAGACGTAAGTCCTGTTCTTAAATGAATACATCCCATAATGTTTAGTTTTCAATAGGCAATGTTAATAATAATAATGGAAAAGTTTCGTAATTTGTACTTAGCACTTGGTCACTTACTCACACCTGTCTTTAGAGTGTGCGATTAATATTTTCTTTCTTTAACAACAACAAAAGTGTGAATTAACTATTTGTAGAATGCAAAAGTTTGAGTTAACTATTTGTAGAATGCAAAAGTTTGAATTAACTGTATAGAGTAGTTGCATGTAAGTAGTACATTGAACTGACCAATGAAAACCAAGAGAATGAAGAGGAAGGATACTAATTGTCTGGAGAAAATCACATTAGGGAAAGAGTGGGCGTGACGGAGTTCCGGGAAAGCGTGGACCAACCGGAAGAACCGTGAGTTTGGGCATATTGTGGACATTTATGAGAGAGAGAGAGAGAGAGAGAGAGAGAGAGAGAGAGAGAGAGAGAGATTACTAATATAAAGAGTTAGGGAGAGATTGATAAGCGAGAGAGAGGAATAGGAAGAGATGAGCGGGGAAAGAGAATGTATTAAAAAAGACAGAGAGTGAGATAGAGAGAGAGAGCTATAGGAAGAAATAAGTGAGAGAGAGGGAGAGGGAGAGAGAGAGAGAGAGAGAGAGAGAGAGAGAGAGAGAGAGAGAGAGTGAGCTATAAGGAGAAAGAGATATAGCGAAAGAGAAAGAAAGAGAGAGAGATGGATAGATAGAGAGAGAGAGAGAGAGAGAGAGAGAGAGAGAGTGAGAGGGATAGTGAGAGTAATTGAGAGGGAGAGAGAACGCGGGAGAAAATTAAGAACAATATATATATTAAAACTATTGTTGTCTTTAAGATGCTAAAGACATTAAATTGCTTCTTGGTGATGTTTAGAGGGTCAATACTACTTTAGGGAATTTAATTTTAGGGAGATCGTGGACCACCGGGTGCAGATGGTGTGACAGGCCCTAAGGTTCGTATACAATCATAATGATTTTAATTTATCTTCTTCAATAATAATAAATATTACTACTAATAATAAATAAGTTAAAATAACAATAATATCAACTAATAATTACAAATTTCAAAAAAATATGATGATCAAAATGCTCAAATGCTCCGTTGGTGCGTTGGGAACTTTGCCACCTCGGTGTTGATGGTCACGTGACATTTCAGGGAGAAGCTGGTATTTCCGGAAGGGCAGGTTTACCTGGATCGTCTGGACCGGCGGGGGAGTCGGTAAGCAGTGGCTGGCTTTCAAGTTGACATTTGTATTGACAATGACATTTGCCTCGTTTTGACATTTTCAAGAGTTGCACTCACAAATGTCAATAAAGTGCAAGGTTTCTAACATTTTGAGAGTACCGTGGATGTATATGTATATGTATACCCGTCAGCAGATTTTTTAAAGTCAAAAGTATTGAAATTAACCAATTAAAAAAAAAGAAAATTGGTAATAGGCCTTTAAGTGAAAGGAAGTAACAGGGCATAAACTATATTTCAGATCACGGGGCCCAAAGGAGAACCCGGCGAACAAGGTCTACAGGGATTGCCAGGTCCAGAGGTATACAGATATATGATATTATATATTCTAGAATAAAGATAATACCTTTATCACATAATTGTCATTGTTTTACGAGTATTACTACTGTGTTAGATATTACTTTTTTTGGTAAACATTTTTTTTTTGTCTATTTAAAAAAAAAAATATATATATATTTTTATTTTATTATTTTTTATTTCTTTATTTTTATTTTTAAATTTTTTATTTTTTGTAATTGTTTTTATTTATTAATGTTCTTAGTTAAAACACACACAAGTGTTGCTACGACGTTAATATTTGTGTAGACAATGTCGGAATATCGTGATAATATACCCTTGCTATTCCTGCTAGGGTTCACGAGGCAGGTCTGGGTCACGTGGGAGGACAGGAAGTTCTGGAGATAAGGTAACTTCCGGTCAATCATCAACAGAAATGAATTCCAGAATCGTTAGCAATGGGTTATAGTATTAAAACAATATATTACATATTTACGGCATTGGGCCATCGCGTTACAGTAATGGCCCACATCGTTACGGATACGGGTTACAGTGTTACAGCCATGACTTGCATCATTGCGGACAATGGGTTACATTGCTATTTCCATGGGTTACATCCTTACAGCCACGATTTACATCGTTAAATCCATATGCGTTACAACCCATGGGATAATACTGGGGACATCTGTTGGGAATCTGTAAGCTACAATTGCAATTGTTCCGTAGTCTAAGCTGGGATACCAGACATCTTCGTGTACTGACAACCTGCTAACAATATATTCTCGCGTTGCTGCCATTTGCTTCTATTTGTCAACGCTGTGTATAGTGACCCCGTGACCTCATCCAGGTTGACCCGAATTTAGAAAATCCCCGAAATCCCTTTGGAAGTATTGCTACAATACAATCAATGTCGCACCTCCCAGCGAACAGGTGGATTCACTCAAACGACAACGAGGGTTATGCAGAATGTCTCAATTTCACCACATTATTTTTCTTATAGAATGTTTGCACATTTTGCATCAGGAATGTTCCCAATGGGGTGTAGTGAGTTACCCTGCCTGTAGATTATTTACACGTACTGTAATGTAAGTCTTAAATAGGCATTGGTTAATTTCAAGCGTTGAATTTATTACAGATGTTCTCTATTATAATAGCTACATGTCCGTTTCCCTACTGGAAATGGGTCGTTATGTTTGTAGGTTAAATGGTAAACACACATGTACATTCCCTATTTGACCGAATAACATAACTACTATTTGTTTAGCAATTCTAAATAGCGGCCGTATCCATAGGTCTAAGCAAAAATGCATATTAAATATTCGTTTTGTTATATTTCTAATATTTAATATATATATATATATATATATATATATTATTTATTGTATGTGGCCTTCGTAGACATGTACGAAGATAGGTATATGAGGATCCACATAGATTCGTCTTGTTGCCAAACACTCGTTTTGTTATATTTTTAATATTAAAAATGTGAAATATATAATTGTTCATGTATTTGGCCTTCGTACAAATATACAGAAAGTGTGAGGATCCTCATATATTTGCCTCGTTGCCAAACATTCAGTACACAGATGTAATGTAAGACGGAACAATAATACCAACGAATGTTTTATGCTTATATATATTAACATCATCCGTGCCGCTTGTGCGCCGCACGTGTCATGGCGGCCATTTTGAATCTGCTTATGATCTGAGAAGAATATCGTACATATGTCCGTGGCATATGGGCTCAGAGATTAGTAATATAAGACGAGTATTTATAGATATTTTGTTGCCATTGATTACGCGACAGGTGGGGATGTTTTGGGTGGAGAGGAAGGACATGGGAAACTGGGATGGAAGCGTGTTTGTAAGCAAGTTTTCGGAACAAATAGGCTAATTCACGGAGAAGATATACCAGATATACGTAGCAGATTTGGGTTTAGAATTACATGTATTCTATAGTGAGGGCAAATGTTGGCAATAGGTCATGGTACATATGATTTTGACCAGGTTTTATATTTTCGCAGACTATTGACTTGCACTTGCATAAATAGGCATACGAATACATGATGTACCAAACACAATTATCTGTTTCTTCCATATGATACTTATTTTGCTGTTCCTTTAAAAATATATTTCCAATCAGATCAATCACTGTTTTGATAAGTTAATTTTTCAAAGTGTGATTCTCAATTCGGTTTAATAAAATGAAATGTGTTTAATAATGTAATTATAATGTAAGCATGATATTTGTAACAGTATGGAATTCTGTTAATTGTGTCATGTATTTATTTGGCTGTAGGGCGATAAAGGAGACGATGGACGGGATGGGAAAAGAGGATATAAGGTAAGTGTCAATTTGGGATCCAAACCCGGCAAGTTTGAAAACTACATATGAACATATATAATAACAATGATGATAATGATGATTATTATGATGATGATGATGATGATGATGATACCAATAATAACAAGAATGATAATGATAGTAACAATGATGACGACGATGATGATAATAATAATAATAATGATAATAGTAGTAGTAGTAGTAGTAGTAGTAGTAGTAGTAGTAGTAGTAGTAATAATGATAATACTAGTAATAATAACAATAATAGCAATACTAGCAATAGCAATGATTACAAAAATAATAATAGTAATAACATTAATAATTAAGTATATATATTGATATAGCCAAGTACTTCCATACACCAGGACAAGCCGTGATATAAGTGATAGAATCTTGAAGGCAGCTCTGAACCCAAGTAGCAGTAGTAGGCCTAGTCATACTTGTAAAATAATATGTATGATAATAATATCGATCTTCTATTCAGGGAACGGGCGGGGACTCAGGAACAGAGGGGCCGCCTGGACCCCCCGGAAAGCCGGGCCCAGCAGTGAGTATATATAATATATACAATGTCATTCTTGCAAGACACCATATGCATACAGTCTTCACGCATTTCTACACTCATTGACAGTGGTTAAAAATACAGTTTGAATTGCTGAATGTGCACATTCATCTACCTCCACACCCTTCAACAATTTCACCAGTCAAGTTATTGCGGAGTCCCAAGTTACATTTTCAATTTCTTTAAAACGAAACTCAAGCCTTTGAACTTTCCATGGGTTCCAAAGGCCATGTTCCAAAGTAGCTGATGTATTGATTCAAATCTCAAATAGTACTCTAAATATTTTCATATGACTCGGTTGCTTTCATCCCGCGCATACATGTTTAAATGTTCTCTTTCTGTGATATGTATCTTCAAACGCAGAATCTATTGCACATGCGCACAAAGGGATGTAGAATTTTACGTAAGGCATATTATTGTCCTCAGTCGACTGGTTTGTGATCCCCATTGCGGTTCGCAGGATTCTTGCAATTTGTATATTAGTCTGTGTCCAGCAGTATTAATTAATTCCATTTGGTATGTGACGTTTTAGCTTTTGTCTACGTAACGTTTCAATTGATACGAATACGGACCTATGCCGATCCTGGGATTCGAACCCGAGTTCCCTTCATTGAGAGTCCAACACTCTACCTACATAGCCAAAGGGGTAACCCCACTAGTAGGGGCATGCTATTAGCAAGGCATTTTAGACTATTACACACGGCTATTACACATTAGTTTGTATTAGAAAAGAAAATTACATGCTTCCTATTTTACGATTTTATGTCTTGTCTAGAAACGCCCGTACAATGATTCAGTAGTTGTGTGTAATAGCAGCTAACATTATCGTACGCTTCACGTTGCACATATATTTAAAGAAGCGGCAGTATAATGTTCAACTCACGTACTCTTTGCTTCACGTGATCGTTTTCCCTTTTCAGGGCACTCCCGGGGAAATAACATCGAATGATATCCAACCAGTTCCAGTAAGTATGATTAAATACGAACATTTAATATTTATGTGAAAAATGTATGTACATATATGTGCAAAATGGAACAAAATAAAAGTACCAACGTCATAGATAAGATGTTCACGTTATCACCTACTTCTGTCCACCATCCTTACATCGTGACGTCATAATTTCAGGGTCCATCTGGTCCACAGGGTAATCCAGGCGACAGAGGCGAACGGGGACTGAAGGTACATTATCATATACCAGCATTTGTCTACACACACTAAATATACATAAGGGCGCAACCTTCTCTACGAATATGAATAATTATAATCGCCCTAGACTAGTAGGCCTATATGTCTATATACACACTTATAGAAAACACATGCGCAATCTCCTGTACGGATGAGAAGAATTATACACAAAAGTCCTAGCCCGAGATTACGAAACCTTTCTCAGTACGATTTCATACTCAACTCAGAATTTTGTTCATAAAACGTCATGTGACCTCATAACCCTAGACTCACAGCATGCTCAGTTGAGTATGAAATCATCTCGGGACCTAGTGTTGACGTGTTTTGATCATTCTAGGTATCTGTTTTTGATCATGCTATACTTTGATAAATGCATTTTGCGCAGTATCTCCTGTACCGTAGTAACGCATACACACTGTACACACATGAGCAATCGTTAAGGAAAAGAAGAATTCCACATTAATTCATAATAAGTCTAAGATTCCTGATATAGTGTTGAGTACGTGTTTTGATCATTCTAGGTCTCTGTTTTCATGTATTGATCATTCTAGAACTCTGATTCAGTACTCTGATAATTATGTGACTCTATTTATGTACATTATATTTTTATCATTATAGAACTCCAATCGAGTGCCCTAATAATTATTTGATAATTCTAGGGATCTGTGTTTCCTATTTGATCATTCTATGCTCTGAGTACTTGTTTTCATCATTCTAGGTATCTGTGTTTCCTAGTTGATCATTCTCCGAACTGAGTACATGTTTTCATCATTCCAGGTGCCCGTTGCACGACGCTCTTGTAGTGCTACAATAGTTGTAACTGGGCTCCCGCCACAATAGAAAGCGTTAATGTTACAATAGTTGTAGCCAACAAGAGCGTCGTGCAACGGGCACCAGGGCTGTATTTCTTAATTGATCATGCTATGCTCTGAGTACGTGTTTTTATTGTTCTAGGGCTCTAAAGGTGATCCAGGGGACGACGGCCAGATAGGAACCAAGGTGAACATCTCACAGAACGCTGATTAAATTCAAGAAGATATTCTAGCATACATTTATAATGTTCTATCATATAATATGACCTGTACCTACAATATTTATATAAGGTGATCGGTGTACTCTAGATATATAGCTAACACTTTGGTACATCAGCAATATATTATTAGTATAACAATGGATATCACATGGGATTACCCAAATATAACAGAAAGTATATCATTCCAAGTGGCACTCTCGTTCTTGAGAGCATTATAATGCCAAGCTAACTTCATGGAAAGGATCTGTGACTGGTATCGGAGTAACCTCCCTTTGTAGCTAATTTATGTGTTGTCTCCCTTTTTTCCTGTTTCTATGGTAGTTGTATTGTGTGTTGTCATGCCAACAGGGTGAAAGAGGAGACCATGGTCCAAGCGGGAAGGATGGGACAGATGGGAGAAGGGTAAATGCTAAAAGTTGGATTAACCTTAATTATTGTTTAATTATTGCCACCATTTCGACAACAGGAGCTCATGGTCTTGCATGTATATTCGATAATTCGTTTTAAACCGATTGTTGTACATAGTTTTCTTCTCAATATTTTAACATTGGAAGTGGGAGCATGTTCCTAAATACGTGGTACCAGGATCTAGTATTTAACTCTCTCCATGCTGTAGGCAACTGGAGATGCCTTAATGTGCCCTAATAGCAGAGAAAGGGTTTATCACACGAAACTATAATCTATGATCTATGAATGGATTCTTTAACTTCCCAAAAATATACTAATACGGTGGCCGGGAATGTTGTTTATTGTTAGTATGGATTGTCGCCATACTATATAACTAACGTTATACTGAAATGTTTGATAATTTATGCTTCCAGAAAGCATGGTCTCTATGGTATCACATTGCATATCGCGAAAGTAAGTTTCCTTTTTCTTCAGTGATGTCTCAAATATTAATTTCCATTTCAGGGAGAACAAGGACGGGAAGGAAAAACAGGTCGACTGGGTCCCAAGGGAGATCGGGTTGGGCCCTTTTTACCATCATAGACAGACTTTACCATCACAGACAGACTTTACCATTATATACAACCTTTACCATCATAGACAGACATTACCATCATAGACAGACATATATACATACTAGACAGACCTTTCTATCATAGACGTTACCGGTACCTACTTAGGCAGACTGTACTGTCATAGACAGACTACCTTCATAAACTACCTTCATAAACTACCTTCATCAATAGACGTTGACTCCTTAGAAATTACATTGTAGACATGTACCTTCATAGACATTACATTACCATCACAGAATATCTTAATAAACAAACCACCTTCATAGGCTTTATCTTCATTGACAGACTTTACCTTCATAGACAGACATTACATTGCCATCACAGAATACCTTAATAAACAAACCATTTTCATAGACTTTACCTTCATAAACAGAATTTACATTACCATCACAGAATACTTAAATAAACTAACGACCTTCATAGACTTTACCTTCATAGACAGACGCTGGACATTAATTTTGCTTAACGAAACTGTTACATATTTCTGAATAATAGTATGTGATAATGAAATGTTAATTCGTGTGATTATGTTTTTTGATAATGGCATGAGTTTTCTTAACACATTTGAGTGTCGCATTTACATTAACTTTCGTTTGCTGTTGTCTCTCAGTCTTTCATTCTTCTGAACTACTATTAACAGTTATTGTTGTGCGTACTTTATCTCTAGAGACGTTCTCACGATTCAATAGTATTCTTGATTTATTTTAGTTATCAATTTAATGTTATGATTATATGTGATTTTACTGTCGTTTGTAAATAATTATTCATGGCGCATTTTCATGTAAATTTGACATGGGTCCTGTAAATATGTCCTAGGGTCAACTCGGCAACAGGGGCCGATCAGGAATGCCTGGACCTCGAGGACCTACGGTAAGACCCGGTAAAATTACTACAATGTTACAATGTCCGTAAATAATCATGATCAACTTATTTACATTGTAGATCGACCCGATGGTGAGCCACCTTTTTTAAAGCATTGTTTGAAGATTTCAAAGTTAGCTGTCATACTATCCTCGAAACCATAGTGTGTATTATATTTCCATGACTTCCGGTTCTTGTGGGTCATTGAAATATATTTAAGCACTTTGGTGTAGAGGCTATTCTCAATACTAACACATTTACAAAGATTTGGAGATGACTGTGTCGTGCCTTTTCTTTATTAATTCATAATTTAACAAGCTATTTGTGTTTTCTTCTCTCTGTTCTTTAAATCTGAATACCGACTGTTAGCATTCGGCCTTCTTCGAGTTACCTCCCCTTAGTTCCAGACGCCTATGTACCAAAGGGAAGTAATTCGATGTTGTTCCCAGTGCTACTGAAATGCATTATAGTTTAGACCTTGAAGGCACCATTGGTAGTCCTGTGGTATCTCTTCAGGGTCGTATTTGTGTACTGGAGGTATTCTAATAAAATATTTGTGGATTTCCTCGCGTGTGGATATTGAAGTAGTGACTATTAAAGGACATTAGTGTTGGCAAAGCAGTATATCCTCAATCCCGAATCCAGCACCGCTACCAAGACAATCACCAACGCTAATTTCGGCTTCTGTCATGCATGCCTGTTTTATTTATTTTTTAAATAACAATATCACCAACATGATCTTATATGACAAAGGTTACTTTTTATTGTTTTGATAATAACCTGCAATAATGACATTAATTTCATATAGTCTACTAAAAAGTGTAAATACATGTAATATGCAATATAACTATTTGAACTATAGTATTTTTAAGCTTAAGATGGACCTCCTGGTAGAGGATATTCTATCACGAATACTTTAATCACACCCATGAATGGCCCTGATAGCTATTTCATTAAAGCCTGTGTTTAGTTTAATGGATTTCTGTGACTTTAGGAAACAGTGAGAAAGGTTTTAATTGAATCTACGAAATATAATCTAACAATTGCCATCAATATTTATGCAAGCTCATAATTCATATTAGGTTGTTTTGCCGGTTTGCAATATTGTAGCATTCCTATTTCATGCTGATTCTAACACGAATAGCATATTTCGGTAGATTAATAAATAGGTTATATTATTTAGCTGCAATTCGCTATTTAACAATTATAGTATCCTATGTTGTTAACTCTGCACTTTCAACTATGTAGCTATATGAGATAGAATATTGTCGCTCACTTTACAACGCACGTTTGGCTGATTGTTTTTAAATGTCCGTTAACATTTTATTTCAATCTGTAAATTAGTCATATCTGATGGGAAGTTATAGTTAATATTCAGAAAGAAAACGCACACAACTTCATTAAAATTAGATTTCAATTTTCGGTAATGACATATTTTGGAAGGTCAAGCTAGTGAGATTACAATAGGCCTTCCGAATCCGGACTAACAACTTTTGTGAGGAGCATAGTTTTCTAATACGGATTTCATATAAATAACATTGGCAAAAGAGAAAATAGATAGTTTTATGATAATATTCTGGAGTGCAAGATTTCCCTTATGTGCTGCTGCACGGCTTCCGCTTAGCTTCCATAAGTTAACCCTCTTCATGCTGGAGGCAACCAGAAATGCCATAAAAAGCAAAACCATGTGCCTAATCCAGTAGGGGGAGGGCTTATAAAAATAATAGCAAAATAAAAGACGTTGCGAACAAGGTTTAATATACCAAACGGAAATCAAACATCATTTTCGTTTTGTTTCCGGAATACGTAAATTAAGTTATATTTCTATGAGAACAACAGTTCCGTAAATTTTCTGTAGCAGCCAATGACATGAACTTGTCGTTTACTGTGTATGTAAATATTGGTAAAGAACATGTTTGATTCCATTTGAGTTTGATTCAATGTTTGATTCAATTTGAGTACATGACCTTAACTTGTATTATCGCTACATCTGTTCAGCCCATTGTTGTCCAACCAATGTAACATGTTCTTAACATGTTACATCGCTGCATAGAGTATTCTAGTCTGTATTAAATGTTACAGTGTTAATATTCTTAGGGTTTTACTTAGCAGTTGACTCCATTCTGTATTCAGTACCAAGAACTCGTAAATCTTAAGTCCCAGCACCAAAAGTGTATAATGCCGCTTTCTGAACCGAGCACTGCCTCCTTTTGAAGTATCCGTAAAATCATTCTAACATTTTAAATCCCCTACAGGGCCCCCAGGGTGACCAAGGCCTCTTCGGACAGAAAGGGGAAGCCGGTGATCCGGTATGTGCGAAGACGTCTCAAATAACGCATACATGTTGTATACCGAACCCAGTTCAATTGATTCCCTGTTTACTGCCTTTCATAAGAGTTCAGCAGTCGTCAAGTTTAATGGTGTATCTTTGTTATTACTGCTGCACTGCGATAATTATCATACCCCGGAAACCAGTAATACGTGGTATGTTATTCGATTTGTTTATGGATAGATTTCAGTCACATATTTAAGCTAGCTGTATTTATTGTACTGTCTAAGAGAATATGAAGTTAGCATTAGTTCTCAAACAATTTCTAAATAAATAACAGCGCCACCTATGAGTAACATGTTCACCAAATGTTGTAAATCATCAGGAGACAAAACGGTGCCTTGACTATATTTCGAGGTCCCTCGAAATATAAGGGAGATAACCGTTGCTTGGTCTGTTTCAGGGGAGATAACCATGTGACGTTCTTATTTCAGGGTCCCATTGGTCCCCCAGGTATTCCGGGTCTTATTTCCGACGTGGGCGAAGGGAAAGTGGTATGGGAAGACCTAATCAACAAATTCCAAGTACTACTCCAGTGATTTTTTTGCATGGTGCTCAGCGCCCAATCCACGCCGTAGATTTAGTTCCGCTCTCTTCCTTTCTTCGTTTTAACTCTTCTTCAGTTGAAACTTACACATTTTCCTCTTAATTTTAGATTTTGTTTTTCCAAATCATCGTGCATCATATTATATGGGAGATGGTCACCTCATATAAATACCACCCGTCCTTCTTTGTTCAATTTGCTTCTAGAATTAATTAGATTCCGCATTTATAAAATGACATATTTATGTAGTTATATCATTGCTGTGCGAGTCGCGCGTGCGGTTTTCGTTTTCTAAGCGCATGTGTCCGGTTGGTTTCAGAAACTGTGTTCAACGCACAGAAATCAAGGAGTAGTACTTGCCTTCCGGCGGAAGCGTGCTGATTGCGCATGCGTTGCAAAGAGCAGTAAATTCTGTTTGCGGACAGTCATGATTTGACTTCGGTCATTTCCGCTGTTCCAATACATTGGGTCCTATCTCTGGCCAGCGCATACGGCGTCAAGACGCGTCTACCGTTGTATATAATGTTGTACATTATATGTACACTGTATGAATTACTATATACACTATATTGATATTGTCCCCAGCATTCAAGTGCAATCACTGATGCTCAGTGACGACAATGCTTACTTCTGCGCAGGTGAGTTATGCTGGTCACGTGATAGCGAAAATGCGAGTGGGAACTGGCAAGAAAATTTATTTTTGAACAAAATGTATTATTTCAACTATAACAAATATAAAAATTATTTTGAATTAAATATGATTAGGAAACGTGTAGGTATTGCATTTGACATTGTCAATTAAATCAACTCGAGACTGAGTAAGTATGACTATGAGTTGGTTCCCTTGGTTCAAAACTATTTATTGATAAATTTAGCTTGTCATTAAATTGGAAATAGGTAATACAGTAAATACGCGTTCATATCCTAGTCTAGTTTATTGATCTGCAGTTAATTAATTCCACATACATTTATTTCCTATCCACCAAGAATAGGTATGTTGTAGGTATGTTGAGTGATAGGCCTCTCCGTACGCCATTTTTTTTGCATACCGCTTTCTGACCGGTATTGTTGCATGGCTGCGCAACGCAACGCGGCAGATGATATATGAAGATGGTGTTGGTTTTGCTGCCGTGTTAAGAACTACGATGCTAATATTCTGTGTATCCGAATCTTTCAGGGACCAGTTGGTTTGCCAGGAGCGAGAGGCATACATGGAGAAAAAGGATCTCGGGTTAGTAGTGATATTAATACAAGCAATAAACCATCATATACAATTACTCAATGCGCCTTTTGTTTACTTTGATCCTTAGCTTAATTAATTACAATTTCACTGACTCTGACACAAGGCTAAAGAGAATAACGATACTAGTAGTTATGATGAAGACTCAGAGGAAAGTCAAGGGATCAAACGTTTTTGGAATGTTGCACTCGACTATCTGCAGACGTTCACAGAACATGCAGTGTATGTATGAATCAAATACAGCAGTAGTAAAGAATATATATGTTAAAATATTTAAATATAATTCCAAAAACAATTATATATGAACGAAAATAAAGAGAGAGAGAGAGCGAGAGGGGGGAAGAGAGAATGGATAGTGAGAGAGAGAGGGGGAAAGAGAGAATGGATAGTGAAAGAGAGAGAGAGAGAGAGAGAGAGAGAGAGAGAGAGAGAGAGAGAGAGAGAGAGAGAGAGAAACCGGTGATAAATTTGAGAGATGTTCTACAATCAACAGTTATTGCTGGTTAGGTGTAGACCTATTTAGTTCCATTGCATCAGATTGTGACGTGTGTGCATAAATGCCTAATACCACTAAGTATTTATCGGAGTTGCAGTGTCTAGGAATGACAGTTTTATGTTTGCTTATCGGAAACTTAACACCAGTCGTCTCTTTTATTATACATCACAATCTGCAAAGCATTACGTATATAAATACTTCAACCAAAGCATTTTCACAAACGAGCATACTAAGTCTTGTATGAGTGTAATAACCGGGTCAGCATCTATATTAATGATTAGTTTGTACGTCATGATGCTAATTTCTATATTTAAAAGAAATAAAATAACAACCACAATAAACATACGTTTTCTTCACATAATCCATTCTGTTATTAGACTATACTACCCAGAGTAATAGACATGCATTTATCAAGAGCTACGACCTTTCTTTGCGCCATTGAAGTCATAAATAATTTTCATTTAAAAATGTATATTTATTCATTTCAAAACCACCACATCACCACATGGAACTGCATGGGTGCGATTCCAGCAGGAGATTCCTGTATTTAATGTGGACTATTCGGTTGGGTGTAGATTCTGGCACGTTCTATGGTTCCTGAGAGTTCCAGAGTCGCCTGTCTCGTCTGTGCGATTACATTATTAACATGCCTCAAAAAAAGTTTCGAAAAACGATTCTTTCTATCAAAGTTAAGTTTATTCACGAAATATGTCGAAACAGGAAGGATATATCGAAATAATAGTAAAAATAGTTGACTAATTAAGAATATTAAAAAAGTCTCTACGGTAATACTTGTTTAAAGGTTTAATATTTGTAATACTTGTACTCTTTCATTGATATTTATAGTGGATTGTTGGACAATACCTACATCATAATGGTCCTGTTAGATCTAAAAGTATTGTAGGGAGTTTGTAAAATAGGATTTTTATTAATATTGTTCGCTTTAATATCCTGCTCGCGTTAATTTCGTGATTTAAACTAACGGTCATTATTCGTTGTTCCAGGGCTTGGGCGGAGCTCCGGGAAAACCAGGCGTTAAAGGAGAACCAGGAGCAGAGGTACGTTTACACCATTTCTAATTCTGTATGGTAATACCAGTATATTGACGATGTAATTGTATAGCAGTCATAATTCTTCTATGGTAATAATTAAGGATGTAATAACGCCGCAGTATAACCTGCTGTTGTCTTACCTCTATTCTGATGTATTACAGGGTGTTCCTGGTCAACCAGGTGACAAGGGATACCACGGACCAAAGGTAAGTTAAACATTACTTACTTCAATATTAACTTCAATATAACATAAGCCAGAGCCATCCCATAATACAGTGCGCTACAGCATAGTATACTAATATGATGGTATCTGTTCAATTAAAAACCGATCCGAAATTGTTGTTCAATAATAATCAGATCCGAAAATGAATCTTAATTAAGATCCGATCTAAAATTGACGCACCTTTGATGTATATTGGGCAGTAGCTTTAATTCGTTCATTTGTAGCAATTTAACAGGATTGATACCGGTATATACTGGAGGGAAAACTTAGATCTGCTTAAATTTTAATTACATTGATTTCTATATGGAATAAATAAGCTTGTATGAACTCATTTTGAATAGCCAGCGGATTGGCGCACGATAGCCATTGCGGCAAAACCATCATGACTCAAGAATAATCTCTATAGCGTTATGTTCTCCAACCTTAACACTTTACATCTTAACACGTGTGTGTGTATATCTTTGATCCTACCAGAAACCAAATCTGAAGTAGTGGGTTTTATCGCGGGATCTGATAGCACGCTGCTTGGTGTCCCTATACCTAGTCCCCGCCAGTAAACCTATGTGGATAGTCGCCGTATTTTTTGGCCCATGGCTGGTTATCCAGGACGGATTAGAAGATTCCTACTTAATTAAATCTCTTCAATGAAAAATATGTATAGTTATCAAGATCATGTAGCTGACACGAAACGTTACCTATTACTGGGTGTGTTGAATCACTTCCGTACACTTCCATCTTCAAGGGGGTTTGGAAATATAGTGATCAAATTTCGCGTTCTCTTCCATGTATACTTCACAGTCACCGGAAGTCTTATGAAAACGGCATATCAGTACAAATAGAAAAGTCCATTGTTTAAGGCATACTTTCAAAACGTCATATTTTAACTTTTAGAATTTGGAGTGATATTTGTATTACAGTATTGTAATCTTAAAATATAATGTGGTGAGTTAACGTTTATATTAAAACTTAATGTTAGTAATAATCGAAAATATCATTGTTTAAAGGTATACTGTACTGTATCATTAAAACGTAATTTTGTAATTTAGGGTCTTATTTGTATTTGTATCCTATTTTTTCTCTTTAAACGCCATGTGGTGATGTCAAAGTTGTGATGTCAAAGTTGACAGTAACTTTCTTCAGTAATGTAGCAACATACGTGTCGGTGTACGATCCACATACGATGTCGGGAGAAAAAATAATCTAATCAAATTGCAAACACCATGACGACTTCGTCTTGTGTGGGGATGCTGTGATGACGTAACAAATTTCACATTCAAAGAATCTTGAATTTCCGTGTAGATAGTATACGTTTACAACTGACCTGACCTCTTGTATGCCTGTTCCGATGCAATATTTCAATGATAGTAATTTAGAAATATGATATTCTGTGTGTACCAAATTAAATGAAAATGTATTATTAATATTTAAATATCAATTTACAACCGTAATTGAGATGATTGAAATACGGTAATCAAATTCTGATTTTACAATCGTAAATTAATCTAATTATTATATTGCTGGTATTTAAGGTTAGATAGTGTGTTTTAAATAGTACAAGCGTCTTTTATATAATTCGGACTTTGAAAAAGTAACTAGACTTATATAATTCTGATACCACTTTCATATTCTTATTGTTATACGTTTGGCATAATATGAATAGTTTGAAGTACTGCTCGCTTGTTCATTGTTGTTGTTTTTATTATTGTTGTTGCTATTATTATTATTATTATTATTATTATTATTATTATTATTATTATAAACATGTGTGACTACATTCAGGGAGACGAGGGTGAGAGGGGAGAGCAGGGCCTCGAGGGACCAGAAGGACGAGACGTAAGTATTTGTTATGTTTTAATGAATGAATGAATAAATGCATGAATTGATGAATTACCATAGTGCTTTAATTACGTCGCAGTGGGAATCAATAGCCCTTACTTAGTATTTCTGGATGCTTCCTATTTCTGGGTGCTGTTTTAATATCATTTTAACATCACTTACTTATTTTGAGCAGTAGTATATATATATTATAAAGGCCTACTAGCAGAAAAACATGGTTTGTCCATTCTTAATTTCTTATTTTTCTCAGAAAGAGGCATACATGTACGTACTTCCGGGGTGTTGTTTAATAGTACTACTAGTATATATATATACCGCAAATTACACATTTAAAGGTAGATCCGGTATTCTTTAATCACAATCTAAATTTAAATTAATTTTAGGGCGTGCCGTGCATACTTTACTTGTATGAATGATTTACTTATGATATTCATTATTATATCTTCATTTTCTTTCGTCCGTGTTATTATCAGCACTTTAAAGTACAGCCTTTATACATCACTAGACAGGTGTTCATCTCTTGACACGTTTCGAATAACTCGTCAAAAATGTGTTGTTGTTTTTTAAGTTCGGTCCGTTTTCACAAACAAAGGTTTCACTACACACATGCAGTTGTCATTGAATGATAGCATTTGTCATTGACATTACTTTAGTAAAATATATAAATCATAGTTCGTGTCCGGTATTTTGCATTATATTTGATGAGTACCAAAAACGAAACAAGATTTTGTTGGAACCAGCATACGCATTTATTTACAAATGAACATCCACAAATAGTATACACCCCTAAAAACCTCTTTTAGGAATTGGGCCCACGTGGGTTTTTTTCTCTCTCTTCAAGAACACGTCTTCGTAAGCAATTAATACCGGCATCGTGACTCAGCGATTATGTCTTAACGTCTGTCGCCCGTGGGATAGTTGGTGGTAAACCTGATGACACCTCGCGCGGTGAGACTTGAGGAATCGTTCAAAGAAAACTGGGGTCGTCAAACCGCAGTGAGTCGTATCATTAACCCCATGACCGCAGAACGCTTAGGTACACGATCCCAATAAACAAATGAAAAATGCATTTGTATTTGCCCTGATAAAATGGGTTCGGTGTATTCTGAAGTCTCAACATTGAAGTCTACATGACAATCGTTTCATGAAAATATTTTTCTGATGCTGTTATTAACAAAATGTATGGAAAATAAAATAACTCAGGAACATAAAGATATTCAAATTGTATTTATTCGTAAAGTCATGCCTTAAATATAGGCCATGTACAATCCTGCGCATGTTGACGTTTTCAGACCAGATACAGGTGTGTCGATTAACATCCGGGTGCCCATTACTTGCGCCATCCATTGGCATTGAAATTGCAATGCAATTGAGCATTACTGGGAACCCAGTTTGTCGTATATATATACTGCAGCAGTCAATGATCCCAAGACCTTACATTCGGTAGCCGTCGGTTTCATTACAGCCAACAGCCGTCGGTTTCATTCCTATGCTGAAGGTTTCAGTGTCTGAATGTTCGTAAATGTTATTAACAGAATTAATGTGCAAGCATTCTGAGTTGATCGGCCTTGGTATCTAGACCGAGGTACATAAACATACATCGAGTGTCTCCGATTGATACGTTTACTTGATGATTTTCACAGACATTTGTGCTAGGTACCTCGATCAGAGCGTATTTTGGTTTCTGTGTCAAGGTAGTGTTAACACGCATGCCCGGGGTGTTGGTATTGGTAGAGTTCACGGCCTGTCATCCTCGAGACACAGACTAAGTCACTGCTTTTTCGTACTCTACATCTCATGGGTTAAAAGAACCACTGGGTCTATGTTTTTGAGAATGAACTGCAAAGACACGTTGTGATCAATTAATAGGTAACTGTTTGAATCAGAAAAATAAATCTACAGTAAAATAGACCTTCTAATGCGACTAGGAAGTCAAGATATATATAAATAGTGGTGGCCATAATTTGAAATCAAAATGGCGGCAATAATAGGAAATTTTCAGCTTGGCTCCCACCCTAAATATTCTTAGAATATATTTTGCTATCAATGTGCCAAATTTCATGCTTTTATCACAAAATGCACAATCATTTCACATATCTGCCCCACTATTAGGCTAAGATGTTCGTAGAACGTTTCGAGAATAGGCCTCCAGGACCATAGCTTATATTCGAGACCAGTCGCTGTTTTCCGTAACCAACAACAAGTTGGAACTTGAAGAGGGTAGCATTCATTCACACCTCAGTTATCTACCCAGATGGATCATGTTATGTAATCAAGATGATACCATTTGTACGCAAGCACGTTTGCCTCTTCATGGCTAATTGATACCTGTCTTTTTTTATTTATATGTAAAAATAAGCATTAAGTAACGTAGCCTCGAGTTTCATCACCACGTACGTTACTAATAACTAAACACTAAGGGCAAGGCATAATTTATATGAAGCTATCGTGAATGTCTGAAATAATGTTTAAATCTTAAATTTTTCTATTTATTTTTTAAATAAAAAGGAATTATGTTATGGTTGTTAAAGCGGGATCAAAGTTTACAAAATCTGTTTTCAAAATGTATCTTATTTCATCGCCACATGTGACGTTCAGTCGACGGGTTGATGTTGAGCCTCTATGTCTGCCAGTATTGCCATTATAAATATGTCTGTTCTGCAATCGTGGCGATCCTTTTGGATATTCCACCCCTGTAAATCACACCAGCGTCTGCTTCGTAGCATATTAGCAGCTGTTTTGTGTAGGAATTAGTTACTGCTTACGTATGTTTGTGCGTATATTACATGTATAATGTGTTGTAATGTTTTATTTTGGGGGGGATTGAGTTCAATCTAGAGAAACAATTAGTATTATCTACTTTAAAAACAGGTCCCTTTGAAAATCCTCTTAGTGTGCATGTAGGCCTATATAGATGTGTTGGTGTAGTTTAATTTTTTGAACGGATTCAATCCAGAGAAACAATTAGTAGTATCTACTTTAAAAATAGGTACCCTTGAAAAAATCCTCATTTTAAAGGAAGATCAAGTAAACATTGAATATTTCCTTTATTGATACGAGTATTTCAATTTCACATAGAAAACTTGACCAGTCACATGGTCCCGTAAAGTTTATAGTAGCCTACTTTTGTGACGATATAAAACCCATGAAACGGATAAAACCCATGAAGGGTGACTGATTTTACTATTTCAGTAATGCTCTAGAAAGCTAGAAGCCCGGATTGCTTTAACCGGGAAGAACTTGATGTTAGCTTTACTTGGAAGATAATGTAGTAGTTTCGTATTTTACCGTATATTTTAGTGCTAATTTGCATCGTGTTTTATCAATGATTATAGATTATGCATGTTTCTCACATGTTCACATGTTGATTGTTTCAGGGTTTACCGGGTATTCCAGGAAACCCCGGTCCAGCCGGTCAAGATGGATTTAAGGTACGCTGGAGATATAGTTGTGGCCTTCGTGGTGAATTTAAGCATTGGTAGTTTTTCAAGAAGTATGCTAATATAGTATTTGTAGTACCCTATCGCTATTTACTTTATGGTATCGAGGCTAATAGGTTTGTGGTTTTGTGCTTTTTAAACATTATTTTGGTACTATGAATATTTGTAGCATTTCCATTTTCTGATTTATTTAAGACGTACGTTTCCGCTAATTTGCTCAGAAACATCAACATTTATAGAATTGCTTTCTACAAGAGTGGACCTCTTATGATCCAGCTAGCTATAACAATGCTATTTATTGCACTCTGGTTGATCTATCATCCCATTTATTATGTCTACTCGCGATATTCGTTCAAAAAAACAATTCATGCATTTTACCTTTACGAGTTTTCTTTGCAATGTTCCGTTTCCGTTGTGAGAAGTACTTATTGGCGTTTCCAAATTATGTATGTTGGTTCTGAGGTACCTATTAACCCCTCTGTATTGGCGTATGCTAATCATCAACAACAACAACAACAAGACAACACACACACACGCGCGCGCGCACACGCACATGCACATACACACACACGCGCGCACACACATGCA
>JAUTBV010015460.1:0-22154 GCA_032361325.1 Lepetodrilus fucensis | reverse complement strand
GTTGCGGGTTTCCTCCTGCCCTAAACTGACAAGTCGTGATATTAGTGAAAGATTCTAGAAAGCGACTTTAAACCCCAGTACAAAAAAAATTTTTTTTTTTAAATATTGAGTGGAAGATCATTCCATTTCACAGCTGCACTACCAGTATATTCAAAAGTTCTTTTCCTAAACTTGCTGTTGGTATGTGGCATAGTGACAAGGAGCGGACAGATTTTAGAATTCTGAAATATTTTTAGTAATTTGTATAGATTTCTGCAGTAGTGCTTAACTAAAAGTGTCTGGAATAAGTCGTGAGTCTTGTCCTGGCCAGTATTAATAGTTCAGGTATTTGACCACCCTGCATGTCTTGCTTGTCTATAACATTGTGTTAATCAGAGCCAGGCTTGCAATAATACACATACACACCAGTATGCAGAAAATTACGAGAAAATTGCATCATGTTAGATTTTGGCAGTAGTATTATTTTCAATATATAAATGATCTGATGGGATAGTGTTTGGTTTATCATTGCATCATATTAGATTTTAGCAGTATAGTACTATGTTATTTTCTATATATAAATGTTGCATGATCTCGTGTATTGGTTTATTATTGCATCATATTAGATCTTGGCAGAACTGTGTTATTTTCAATATAATGTTGCATGATAAAAGAAGAAGAAGAAGATGATGATTTATTTAACTTTGGATATGTATATAATAAAAAAAAACACGTTATCTCTATAGAGCTATTATTCCAACGAATAAAAACAATAGAAATGGATAACAAACATCTTATTTGATCTTATATGATGTAGAATTTGGTTTGTATGCATTCTGATATTGTTTCCTATGCATGTGGAATCTGAGCATGGCTACAGGCTTGGCACTGCTTGAAGTGTAAGGAGATATTACTGGTGCTATTAAGTATTATTAGACCCCACTGCTGTACCGCTTCCTCGGAGTGTCTGTGCTTTTATGTAATTAAATTACTATTCCGTTAGCTATCACTTCTATTTCCTTGGAAGATATCAGAATTACTTTTCTGCTTTCTTGCTAATGTTTTATGAAATCGCTAATTGAATTTAGGTTATCTCAAGCTCATTTACTTTTCAAAAAGTGAATTTGTGTTGACAGCGATATATTACTTAGTCAGAGAAGTTTGCCGGAAGGTAGTATTAGGATTTTTATTTCATTAGTTTTGTACTATGTTAGAAATGTTTGAAATGGTATTTGCAGATGGTGTTTTGGGTGGCCTTTAGTAAAACAATGGTTTGGTGTAGCAATACACTTTATGGTAGAAGTCAGTGTTTGTGGAGAGAAAATGGAAATAAACAGTCTGGAGGGTAAACAACTATGATAAAGTGATGGATAAGTTATAGTGAGTGCAGATACTGTTTGAGATACAACTGATGAAAGTGATACTCTGCCAGTCTATCTACAAATAATCTGCCCCTTCAAAATGTCTATTGCCATTACGGAAAGAATGCTGTGTGATATTTCTACATTAACTGTACCCCAGATTGCACCGAGATGAATGCTGCCTGACCCCCAGCTCATGGAAGGGGGGTAGAATGGAAGAGCCAGGAGGGGTGAGGGGTAGAATGTGAATGACATGGAATGCCTGGAGACGGAACATTGAGCCAGATGTATCTGAGGAAATATGCATGCTTATCAATCTAATGCAATTGACGCTTCCTGGCCGAAATATACGGCATCAGATTTCAGTCGTGGTATGCTGTGGTCAGTTGTATTATTGGTGTTATTGCCTTGCTTGTTGGCATCGGTTGTCGGCAGTGAAGACAGGGATGGCACCAGTGGCCGGTGGTGTAGTTGTTTATGTGAGCACCACATTAATGGAGGGTAGATCCTGGGATAAGCTTTAAGCAATGTAGAATCAATTACCCTGCAAGCAAGACTGCCTCTGTGGAAATCTCGGTAAATCAAACCTGAGGAACTCTTGACAATTGGTCGTGTTCGGCCGTGTTCAAATCTGAAAACTGATGGTTTGGACTGAAAACTGATTATTTTGAGAAAGATTATTATTTTTGGTACATGTGGGACTTTTTTTTTTTTGTTGGTTTTTTTTTTTGAAGATGGGGTAAAGCTAAAGTGATGAACATAAATATTAAAAGGATTTACATTCATATGTATACAATCAAAAAAGAAGTTGTGTGACATTTCAAACCTAACAAGTCTTATTAAGTTTCGAAATATTTTCTTCTTTCTACAAGTTACAACATATACAGCAATGTGTTTATTTATTTATCATGTTTATTCAAACATGCATCCCTACAACATACACAATATTGTTTTTATTTCTTTATGCATGTACACAAATTTTGTTTTTACTTTGTTTTTATGGAGCATTTAGACGAATGTTATTACTTCTGTCTACAAAATGTACAAGACTGTTTTTACTGCTTTTTATATCATGTATGTATGAGAATGCTTTTGTTACATATCTTATTTCTGGGATATGTGATCTGTTTCTACATAATTTCTGTCAATGCCTTTGCATTCTTCATTAAGTGTGTTCTTTTTCTGCTATGTAATATTTAATGCATGCCAGGTTTTTTACCCAAGTAATTATTTGACATTTTTTTTATGTCATATAAAATGCTGACGATGGAAGAATTATTATTTTCTCAGATAAGTTAACAATCTTCCATAGTTGACATGTCATCCTATGAATTGATGTGACTTGCCATCGCACCGGTTGTCACATTAACACAAACAACCATCCAATCAGCTGTAAGAAACAAAGTATCAATTCCATATTTATTGAAAGGCCGCAATCTCATTAAATCATATTCTTTTCAAATTGCCTATATATTATTCTGTCTGAAAGTATGAGTTGATTGTAACTAATCACTACAGTCGCATAAGTGTGCTATTTTATCAAGATTTGTTATTTTTTGTATTATGGAATGTGGAATTCTACCTGGTAAAATATTAATTCTGGTTATTGAGACCACATCTCAAAGTTAACTCAATTTCATTTCTCAACTTATTAGACACAAATTAGATTACTCAGTCTTTAGAAGAAAAAGTTGGATTAGTTTTACCCCCCAACATATTAGTAGAGTGTGTATCTTAGATTGTGTTTTATCACTGTTTTGAAATGGATTCAATTTATATGGTAAAGTTATAATATTTATCATTTTGGACATCAGAACCTGCTAATGATAAAATAAATGAGATCATATATAGTATGTCATGATTTAATAAAAAGGTTTATTTGACTGCAAGATGTTGTAATTATACTTGGTTAGACTGGTACAGATGAATATAGGTTTTTCTCATTTGTATGGAGTTGTACCCACTGGTTTGGTTATAGTTTGGCATGAAATGCATTGACACACATATTTCGTCGATTATCTCGGTAAATACTTCATGGAATAACAACTCCATTTTCTTATATCATTTTACCTTACTGGTGCAATATTTTAAACTGCCAAATTGAAAATTTGTATCAAGACTTAAAATTAGCTACAACAGAATACTTATACTCTGTGTATACTGTAAAAAGAGTTTATGTGTCTAGATAATAAGTATTAATTAATATAATTCACTGGATGTGCACCTCAGCTATTACACTTTGCATTAACTTTACCATTTCCAGGTTCAAATCCCATCCCGGGGACCGACATCAATGTTCGCGAAAGTAATGCACTGACTGTAGAGTGGCAATGCAGTTATCATCCTTGGTCTTGTCAGTACCAGCCAGTGCTCGCAGGTTTACTGCAACATTCAGCGCTACGGATGTTGTGGGTTTCCTCCTGCCCTGAACTGACAAGTCATGATATTAGTGAAAGATTCTAGAAAGCGACTTTTAAACCCCAATACAAAAAAAAAAAACACACCAAAAAACACATTGTGGTAGCATCAATCGAGGCAAAGTGTAATATTACAGTTCGCAGCGATATTACATTTTGCGGTACAACATAGCTCACTTGGTGCAAAGTACAACTGATGAAAATAATAATTTAACAACAAAATAATAATACATGTAATAGTAAACAAAGACAACAATAATAATATGAATATTATGAAGTGCCAAATCTACCCTTGCAGGTCACAAGCTCTTATTAGATGTATTCTATAGATTTGAAAATTTTAAATAAAGCCATTGTCATACTTGCATCAATGTATCGCATATCTACTGGTACTTTAATTTTAGTCCAACTCTTTGTGCATGTTTTTCATCTTTATTTCATTTTCAAATGTTTATTGTATCATGATCAACTGTTAATGGTCATATTCGGGTGAAAGATTCCTGCTTTGATGATAGCAATGAAAAATACCAGGTGAGCTGTATTAGGTTTATTTCTCATCATTTGATATTGAAAACTAGACTGATTTCCTTGTCTCTGATGATCACTTCTATTAAGATGCCATGTAATAGCTTTTGAATGTACTTTTTATCAAGTAGTTCACATGAAACATTATCTGTTTTTTATTCATCACAAATTACATTTACCCTATTTACACTTATATCTCACCTTTTTCATTATAATAGCCTCTGGCTTCTACTTCATCATGTGATATATCTGAGATGCATATATGTTAATGAACCCTATAATCTTGATTTAGGTTAATATCAATTTTGCTGATTTTGCTAAAATGGGTTTTGTTGGTCATTTTGCAGTTAGAAGGTGATTATTGGCATATTTTCATTTTGTATATGTTAATATAAATAATTACGTAGATATGGCCGAAGATAATTATAATGATGTTGTACAAGCTAATCTATTTATAACAACTTTACGTCTTGACTGAAAGCATTTTATATTTGTCCAAGTTGTATGGAGAATAGGAAAGAAAGTAGCTCAAACCAAAAATAATGGTTTTTACAATTGAGTTTAAAGTACATGTAAATGTAAGTAAATGTGCAGTTAATCCAACACAGGAATGGGCAATATAATGTATATATATCGACATTGTAGAGGATAATTAGCATTTTGTCAAGACTGCTTCCTCCTGGACGATGTCTTTCACAGACATAGTGATGTGGTCCATTGAGAAAAAACATGATTATTAGCCATAAACTGAGAAGGAAAGCCATGCGGATAAAATGGGCTTCGACTTCCACCAATCTACATCTATAGATAGACACAGTCTAAACAGTACAAAGCCAGGGCAGTTGATATAAGACTATCATCCTAGCAAATCAACATATCACGCGGCAACACACAAGCTGTTTTCGCAGCCCTCAGAAGTTTATAATAGGAAAATTTATATCACCTTTATGGCTAAATTCAACAAAGAGAACGAAAGAGGTGCCGGTAGAGCACTTATACTGGGATCTATCACAGATCATAAATATAAATGAATCATGAAGGCCTCCCGATCTGAGGGGGTTCTCACCCAGGCTTGATGCAAGCCAAAGGATGGGGCATATTAGACAGTACCGTTTGATATGGGATGTTATGAGGGGAATAGCCAGTTTTACGGTCCAAGCAGCTATTAAATACTTATAGGTAAATGAATTTCATATGATTGGAAGACTTCTGACCTGGGTAAGGGGCTGGGATGATGCAGACAAACGTAGACTAGTTTGCTGTACCGTACTCTCACGTAGGATTCCAGCAGTCATCTTGGCGTGTATGCAAGATGTTCATCTTATATTCGAGCTGGCCTATGATTCCGTTATGAGATGGTCTACATTTACCAATACAGATTTCACTATGATGAATGTTCTATATTATTAAATTATTAAAAATATGTTTTATCTTAAATGAAACACTTATTTTAAGAACACAACAATAAAAAAAATTAAAATAAGTATCAGTGATAAAGTCTGAGTACATGTGCACCTAAATGAAATGTGTTTATATATCTGAAAACAAATCCTTGGAATTAAATACGTCCCTAGGAATTTTACCCTTCATAATGTGCAGGATATATGCAATAATTAGCAATAAACTTGCTAAGATAGGCCAATATTGTGGTATTGGTGCATACAAACATGCTACCAAGAGTTACAGTTACAGTGGTCCTACAAGCAGTCTCTGACCATGCTGATTACAGAGCCACGTTATATTACTATTTGATTCGTGTTCATTCCCCCCTGGTGTTCCCAGGAGCTCTGTTTTCCCAGGGACACCAGTCGGAGGTCTGTGAAAAAACACCTACATTAGACCTTGTCTGATAAACCGCTAACAGCAAAGAGCCCAAATAGTTAAGTCTGATGACTGCTTTTAATAAAACTCAGGATGTCCGCATGAAAAATGTAATTTATTTTTGCCATTTTGATGGAATGGTATTACCGTTTGAGTGTATCTGAGCTACAGGCTCCCTCCCCCCCTGGACTTGTATCAAGTACATTTGGCATAATTCCGCTATCCCACTACAGCCTATAGAAGCTGGTATGGTAATTGACACAGACTTTGTCAGCTATCATGTTTCGATCCTGTTTTGGAGAGTGAATATTGAAGTTGATGTTGTGTGTAATGGATGTGTAATTGATTCAAGATAGAAACTGGCGTAGGTAGAACGTCCTGGGAGATTGATTTACATATACAGTGTATCCAGATACATGGCCGAGTAGTCTGTAATTAGGAATCTTAACTGTGGGTCAAATAGCAACTTATGATTCCACCGATAATGCTACAATGCTTTATCTACAATCTACATTTATCTACAATGCTTGGCCTTGATTCCACATTTGTCTACAATGCTTGGCCTTGATTCCACATTTGTCTACAATGCTTGGGTCTTGATTCCACATTTGCCTACAATGCTTAGACATATTAAAGCCTTGATTCCACATTTTGTCTACAATGCTTAGCCATATTAAGGGCTTAATTCCACATGTATCTACAATGATCAGTTTGTCATATTAAGGGCTTGATTCCACATTTGTCTACAATGCTTAACCATATTGAGGGCTTAATTCCACATGTATACAATGATCAGTTGATCATATTAAGGGCTTGATTCCACATTTGTCTTCAATGCTTAGCCATATTACCGGTAAGTGCTAAATTCCACATTTATCTACAATGATCAGGTTGTCATATTATAAGGGCTTGCATGATTCCACATTTGTCTACAATGCTTAGCCATGTTAAGGGCTTAATTCCACATTTATCTACAATGATCGGTTGGTCATATTAAGGGCTTGATTCCAAATGTGTATACTTTGCTTGGCCTTATTAAAGGCTTGATGCCACATTTGACTACAATGCTTAGCCATATTAAGGGCTTAATTTCACATTTTATCTACAATGATCAGTTGGTCATATTAAGGGCTTGATTCAACATTTGTCTACTTTGCTTGGCCATATTAAAGGCTTGATTCCACATTTGTCTACAATGGTTTAATATCATATTAAGGGCTTGATTCCACCTATGTCTACAAAACTTGGCCCTATTAATGGGCTTGAACACATCTACAATGCTATCATGCCTGGCTTAATAAAGAGCTTATTAATCCAACCTATTAGTATTACACTGCTCTAACTACGGTATATGCTTTCACTTCTATCTCTGGTTACTCCAAGCTCCAGTCATACAAGTATTGGGTCGTCATGTGTCTTTACTTCTCTTGCGGTTAGCAGCTTAATTGAGTTTGGATATAAAATCTTATACTTTTATCATCAGCACACCACATTATATTATGTTCCCATCTTGCTTAATTATAGAAGTGTCTGCATTTTATGCCTCTTTTATTAGAATTTGCTATATTAACATGTGTGAGTTTGATGTGTGTTCTTTACAGTCAGACAGTATGTATTGGGGGGATAACGTGTTTTGCCCTACCTGATTCTTCTTTGCCTCATTTTATTGCAACTTTTCAGAATGTTTCATTCGTGCACGTAGCTAGTGCATTCTGAACTGGAGATATTTTCATTTTTGTTATGTTGTGTTTGTATTAAACACTTATAAAATGTTGATTTATTTTCAGTATATTTTATATTCAAAATATAATAATTCTCTGGAAACCTTGCTAAGATGTTTCCTGCAAGTGACTTCAGTATTGTTTTCGTAATCATCCATGTAGAAACTAGTTATTACCAAAAAGATGGGACTAATTCATTCATTCTAGTTCATTAAATATAAGTGTTCATGACAATAAGTTGATGTTGATATTTCTTCACATGTACTATGATGTAGCATCATTTGCAAATGTAGTTATTCCTCCAGATCAGCCATAGAAATATCCCATGAAGTGTTAAGCAAGAATTTACCAAGATCTCGGGGCAATCCCCTTTATACATCACTAATACCCTTAACTTACTTAAGCAGTTGACATTAATTAATCCAGCTGATAAACGTGGACTAAAATACCATCGTCCCACTGTGGTGGTATCCTGGTGGTATCCAGCATAATCTGTGCGGTATGCCGGTATCCATGTCGCGTACATTGTACCAGCGATAAACGTCATGAATGTGGATCTTGTAAATCTCATGCATTGCGGGAATGAATAGAAACATGTGTTGGACTAATTTTTCATCCAGCCTTCATATGAAATGTCTCTTGTAGGAGCCATGGAGATTACGTGAGATGTCTTGGAGACAAAAATGATGTCTTGAGAACGGCATGACATTGTTCGGTGCCGTTTCACGCAATATCGGTATGCTGTGAGCTTTGATATTGCACTCGTGCTTGTAAATCTAGGTAACTAGCTGACTAGGTTGTTCTTATTGATCATATCTTACGTAGGTGTTGTATAAGTTAACAGTTTAAGACATGGACACATCCTTCATATTGTGTCAGTTTAGAACTGTTACCAAATACATGTATATTCATTTTTACTTATCACGATATCTTCTGGTATGAAACAGTTGATAACTGTATGATGTGTACAAGGAAGTGGCTAGTGTATTTTACAAATGTATTTTACACAATGTTGGAAGAAATGTACGCACCTGGTAAAGTCTAAGTTAATTTAGATTAGAAAAGATAAGTGTAAGAGATATTCAATTTCGAGAACAAAGTTTCCAAGCTTCAAATTAGCACTTGATAATAAGGTAAGAGTTATAGCAAATAGTTCTTTGTTTTTCTGCAGCGAAAGATAAACCTTCAAGAAATGTAAAATATTCTGTGACGGACTAATTTATACTGTTTCTTTTGCCATGTTGTAGATTAATTTTCCATTGATGAGGAACTACAAGTTAAAATGCACAATTTACGATGAAAGGCGAGCGCACTTGACAAGCATATCCCCTTATTTACGCCCCTGTGAAGGGTGCAGGGATATTTGCTCCGTGTTTGATGAGGGAAATTGCATCTATCAGATTCTGCAAGCAAATACATCCTTGTAAGCTGTCACTGATATAGGTATGTTCTAACAAATTTCTCTAGTTTCCCTGATTAGCGATCAGATCACAGATAAGCACCGAGGCCCAGACACCCCCACCCCTGCTGATTAACCCTTTCAATTACCAGTGATTAACCCTCCCACCCCCTGTTGCCACCAACAGCTAACATTTGTATTTTCGCACAACATTGGTGTAGGATTTTGACTAGCACGAGACAGACATAGCTTCAGTAAGATTGCAGGCTAATTCCTCCATCACTTTTGTTTTCTTACAAAACAAGCCCCGGCTTTTCGTGGGGGCAAATGGGCCCTGGCTTCTAATTCTGCCAATGGTTTGATATCGAGGCATGCTGCGGGCCAAAAGTTTACACTTTGTTGTACACGGGGCTGCAGTGTTTAGGAGAGCCGGTGAAATCCGATAGTCATAGTATGTACATTATTGCTACCAAGCCAGCTTTATGGTACATCTCCCAGTCTTAATGCCAATTCCAGACCCACAATCAAAATGAACGGTCCTAGGGCAGCGGCATTACTCGCCCTGCCCTCCACATAATTCCTCTCATTGTATGGTAGAGTAAACTAACAGCATGGCAGCCATCGCCTTGGACAGAAGCCTGGGCAGGGATTGCAGGCATCGGCCTCAACTGAAGTAGAAAATAATCATTATTATTATTATTATTATTATGCACATTTATATAGCACAAATATAATTTAGCCACATTCTTCATGTCTACTTTGTAATTTGCAAAATATATTTGTGAACAACAACTGAATGAATATTAATATTATAAATAATAACTTGGTGAATACGTTTATTAGTGAGATTATTATTATTATTAATTATTATTATTATTATTATTATTATTATTATTATTATTATTATTATTATCATTATTTTTTTTTTTATTATTATGAACATTTATATAGCAAAAATATAATTTGTGAACAACAACTGAATTACTTAGTGAATTATCAATACCTTTATTGGTGAGATTATTTTAAGTTATAACTCATAAGGTGTTTATTTCGAGAGATTTCTCAGAAAAAAGATTCTCAAGTTGTTCTAATGTGTTTACGGTATTGCATCAATACATCCTTCCTTCTGCCGTAAGTGCCTGGTGTTATGTGTTTCGTAGGTCCCAAATTGGTATTGCCACATGTTTATGCGACTATGAGAATTGTGTGTGTATTAGTCATGTTTATAGTGATGGCTATTAATGTATAAATACTTAACCACATATCTGTGGAGAAGTCATTCCATTATAAATTTCCATGATGGGTGAGCAGGAGGAATTGAATTGCCTTGAATTTGATGAGTCCAAAGATTGCAAGTCTACATGTTTCTATAATGGACCTTTTTGTGATCAGTGACTATAGTGATAGGTAGAAGTAATGAATTAATTATTTCACTCGTTGAGTATCATTCCTATTTAGAGCACTTTATCCTTTTTCAAATAAGGAAATAATTCTATAGACTTGCAAAAGTTAATTACATGTTGTATCTGTATTGTCAATATTGAAAACCTAATAATTACATTATAGTATACCAACTTAAGTGAACATGGATGCTATGCACTGCTTAGTAGCTAGACAATGTAGGAGATGGTATGATCATGATTATAGAGATTATAGTAGGATATGAATATAAGAAATATAGTAGGATATGAATATAGGAAATATAGTAGGATATGAATATAGGAAATATAGTAGGATATGAATATAAGACATATAGTAGAATATTGATATAGAATATAATATAGAATATTCCTGCCGGATATCGTTTATCTATTATCTATTAGCAGTTATTATTGATGCATATATCACATCTACGTGTAAACACAACATATTGCCCGTGTGTGGTTCAAAGCTTATGCGTGTGCGATTGAGATTTCATTCCAGCACCTACTGCAGACTGGAGAATTAAGTTGGATCACTTCCACATGTAATTGTGCATTTCTCAAGATGAAACAGCAGGGTGAATCCTCTTAACATATCCGCCACCTCTGTATGAAGAGATGTTTTATATCATGGTGGTCTGGATAGTCACCTGCACGGCTAGTGAACACCCAGTCTTCTGTTCAATCTGAACACCCCAGTGCCGTGGAAAGCCGGTTCTACATGCCGATGGTAGACACATCAGAGTTGAATCCAAGCTGTATTAACGTTTGCCCTGCTGGAGGGAATCGCCGTTGCCCTATTTTTCAATGCATGCACAGGGTAGTTTAATCTGAGTAGTAGTGATGGAAGAGCTTAATGATTGCATGTGTGCATCTCAACTTTAAAATGGTCCATGATCTGTTATCTCGCTACGTAATTGGTCTTGATGCACAAAAATATATTTTCCAGTTTCTCCTTATTGGTGATTAACCTTCAACTCAATTTTAATTCCTTCCAGAATTTATATTTCAATGATCTTGATTTCCATTTGATAGCCATCTTGAATGCTCTTTTCTATTTTCTTCTCGAATTCTCGATTACTGGAGAGAGACATTTAGAACTAACTGTAAAGTTTACCTCATTTTACTATTTTACTATCTGACTTAGGTCTCCTGGCACTTTGTAGTAGTGTTTGCTGAAAGTCCATATTGCAATAGAATAACACAATTATGAACTTCTTCGGAGAACATATTGATGTTATGTTGGTTTCTCCAACTAAGTTTGTGTTTTGATTTGTATTTGTTTTGTATCCAAATGTAGATAGACGCTTGTTTAACTAGTTCCAGATACTCAAAGTATCTATACACTGCAAGGATATGTGGTGTCGTAAAGTTAATAACTGTTTATTGTATCATTTATAATGATGTTTAATAACAAAACATGAAATCTTTACTAGCCGGTAGGATACGTTTAACATTAGGAGAAATGGATCGGGCCGCCAGGTGAGTGTGAACCTCTATCCCTGTCATTTTCATATCACAAAAATACCCAATATAAAGCATGTTAGAGTGGCGAGATCATCTATGAATATGTCAAACCGTCCTTATTACATATTCAGATAACACTATTTCCACAACAAATATGATTTATTTCATCAGGTATTATTTTACTATTCTTAACATATGATTTCTATTCCTAATTTCGTAGCAATTGGGTGAAAGATTCCTGCAGCAACGTTAAACTCCATATTCACTCACTATTCCTAATTGATTGCACCTACCCTCTGACAGTGATGAGCACCATTCTGACAATTTAATATCATTTGTTGTATGCACACGTACATTCCCTACCAATCATCCAATGTATATCATAGTCCTTTGTACTCACAATAAAATGATGTTTCTGCAGTGAAAAACCCCAGATCTGTCTATATTTAGAACAGACAACTGTTGTCATTATATACATTTTGTAGACTTTTGTTCATGTTACATAGTTAGCAGGTTAGTAATGTTGTATAGAAACTTATTTATTTTAAAACAACTTTTAATATTGTGTTAAAAAATTGTTCTTGCCACTTTAATATTAGTTAATGTATTGCGCTTGTAGGAAATTGAAAACAAATTTCCTAACTGTCATCATTTATTTATTTCAAATCACAATAACCTTTTAGCCTAACTGCAAAACATTTCTAACCAAAGATGAGCGATACATTCGAAATAAATTAACCTGAATAATGGCCAAGACAATAGCTGAGTCGGGCTAAATGCTTTTCATTGCACCTATGTTTATCAATGGTTTGCTGCGGAAATAGACATGGTATGACCATGATCTAAGACGTCAGCGAGATCTACGAGATGTCTATAGCTGCCCATCGCTCGTACATTACGATCAATGGGGCCAGCAGTGCTCTGTCTGTCAGGCATCGGCTGCTCTTAATAATAAACAGCATATGATTTCCTCTGTGCTTTGTTGTCTTCACATTCTAATGTTTCATGATCTGTGAATTGAAATACAAATCAGGGACCCATCTAAGTAATCATTTGAGTTATAAAATCGGACATTTAAAGTTAGTTGTTGTGTTTCTGGGTTTATTTATGTGACGTGAATGGGATATTTTTTTCCCTCTAGAAATATCATTTGGTGAAACAAAAAGAATGAACAATATTGATTTGTATTATATTTTTTTTATATATATAATGAAATTTCTTAATAGCATCTACCATTAAGAATGTTGCTTGGTGGTAAGCAAGATAATACAAATGTTCTTTTTAGTAAGGCCAATCTCTGTAATTATATGTAAAAAGCATTACATTTAAAACAAAATGTCTGCAAGGCTGTGATGAGTTTTTGCACAGGTCTTGGCTTATCAATATGTAAGTGAGAATTTATCGTCCTTGAATGAGATGTGGACCATATCATTGAATTAAACATATGTCATTAAACTGATCTCTCTTCGACAATATTCACAGCATGATGAAGTAATCTAATCTTTTCCTGCTGTAAATACTGTGGTCCTTTGTATTTAATGTATTTATGTGAAGTGCTGTAGTGTTTATATGTGAAGTGATGCAATTGTATGAACATTGGTGTTGTATTGTGTTTGTGAACTGATATGGTATTTATGAACATGAATTAGTGTACTTTACATATTGGGTGAAATATTCCCGCTGTGACAAAAAACAACACTAATTCAATCAATCAAACTTTTCATACGAGTATGTAGTGTTTTGTTTTCTGAAGTGATGCAGTGTGTATATTCAATGATGCAGTGTTTGGTTCAGAAGTAGTATAGTACATTTATTTGTAGTATTTGTTTCAGAAGTAGTGTAGTATCTGTATTTCAAGTGATGTAGTGTTTATTTTTAAAGTGATGTGATGTGATTTGATGTAGTGTTCATGTGCAAAGTGATGTAGTGTTTGTAAGTGAAGTTATTAGTGTTTGTATGTGTAGTATTTGTACGTGGTAGTTTTGGTGGTTGGTGCCAGCATTGTTCTGTCTAATGACAGTTTGCAGTTTGAATACTATCCCCATTCCAGTTACTTCTGCTTTGTTTCCCCAATGTCATCTGTTTTTCATCAAAGCTAGCTCACTCCAACATTCACTCTGTCAAAATGCCTTCAGCTTTGAATCTTAAATCTTTTGATACCTTGTTTTTTTGTTTGGAGAAATGATACACATTAAGACTTTTTTCAGCAGTGAAATTCTCTGGTGTTTTAACAAAGGTACTTGTTTGCGAACTTCATCTCGATAAATGTTCGCTCCCGAGTCCTGAAATAGCCTTCCCCAGAGATTCTCATCTTGTAACAAAACAGATGTAAGATAGGGAAACTTCACCAAGAAACAAAAAGTTTCCGCCTCAATTAGGACCAGTTTTCAATTATCTGACATGTTTGTCCATCAACGGCGTACAAGATGCACGCTAATAATTCTAGAATTTCTATGTGCTCTGTTGGGCTCCTTGTGGTTTGATGTGTTTAGAGACTTCCTCCATCGGTAGGCACTGCTACCACACTATCATTGGGCTACTGAAACACTGGGCTACTGAAACACTGGTGGCGGATTGTCAATGGACAAAAACAATAGTTTGTTAACTTTTCTCTCCAAGGTGATCCCTCAGTTTGATTCAAGTTGTAACTTGGACCCGAGGAAATTAGTGTAGCCAAATTCTTTTTGTAGGAGCAGTGTCAAATTTCTAGTCGGTGAGATTGGAGAAAGAAGAAGCGATATTTGAGTAGATACAGTGAAAGGTGTTAACATGGGTTCTTGTCATGTCAAATCAGACTGATTGAATCAAGGGTAACTACGAGAATTTAATGTGGATTCGGAAAGAGAACATTTGTTTCATCAAAAAAGTTCAATTTACATTTTTTTAAAAGGTTCACAAAACTATTTTAAAGTAAAATACAAAAAAAAATTGAAATGTTCCGACGATAATTAAAAAACAACACTAATTTTCCTGGAGTTGATATATCCAACTTGACTGATAGAACATTGGAGCTCACATTCAGTTGAATTTTATTTAAATACAAAACAAGTCCCGGGGTTTTTCATTTTTCTTTGTCAATATTAAGCAATCCTCAGCTGTTGTCAGGTTATGGATACTTTCAGAAAAATTCACACCACACAAAATACTCTTTCTTTAAACATTATAAATACATTATTATGCCCAAAATATATTACACTAACAATGATTATACTACAAAATGTGCAATTATTAGTTTGTACTATTATGTACAAACTGATGAACAATTACACTATATGGCAAAATATACAAAGAACCTTTAAGATAAAGGAGAAGCAGCACATGTTATTTCAGCTAAATGTGTGTGTTTATTCCTTGACTAAATGCTTAAACTATTTGCTCATTCATCATGGGAACTATTTGAGATTAGATCAATACCAGAACTGCAATTAAGAGAGTTAGTTCTCTTTCAGCTTCACAACGATAAGTAAGTGAAAAGTGTCGTGAAATCTTTTATCTTTCGAATTCACCAATCTCAGTCAGTTGCTGTCAAAGTTTCTGCCATCAGAATTATCTGAAAACAAACATTTACAATAGCGTGACAGAGAATTATTCAATACATTCTTGAAGGTGTGAAATGATGATAGCGATGTGAAATAAGGTTACAGCTACAGGTATATAATCACTGAGATTACTTCAATAGGAGGATATTGAAGTACCATAATTTGAATTGGACATGTTGAAAACCATAATCATAATGTCCTAGTGATTATTGATGTCCACTTAAAAGTAAGATATTATTTTTAATGGAATACTGGGTATTTTTTTCAGGTTTATTTTGTAAATTGTAGCTTTAGAATCTTTATTATTGTTGTATTTTCATAAATATATTTTTTATATATTTTTTATTATGACTGTTTACAATTTTATACTATGATCATATAAGTGTTACAGTCGTAAAAGAAATTGTAGACTTCCGAACCTGTGTCATTCATTCACCTGTAATTGCTATACGTATGCAAATTGCTTGTGTGTTTATCCACATTAGAACAAAACAAGGAAGCGACATAATGTGAGTGATTTGTGAGGTGCAGGACTGTGCGTATATCTCCGACAGTTGGCCAGCGCAATGATCCGACACGGCGCAGAGAGTGAGGGCAGCACATGTCTTCCTTGTCTCACTGTATGTGTTTTATCAGCATCCGTGAGCCTTTATATCAGCGGATGAGTATAGCTCAATTCCTTTGATTGCTTCTCCAAGCCTGATACTGGTGATAGGAAGACAGGGAGACCGAGGTGGATGACTTCCTTCCTACGCCCAATTTGTTCTTCTGTGGAGAAGACGAGATGTACCTGTGATAAGTCCACACTGCACTGCTCCATAATATACTGAAATGGCAAATTAATCGTGCAGCAGTTGATAAGATAATTTCTTTATTTGTATTATATATTGGTGGCATCCGTTCTTCCTTTTGTTAATCTACTGGTATTTAAATTCGATGCCTTTGCTAATGGTCTTGAAATGAAATTGATGATTTAGTAGATGGTTGATCACATGCTTCAATTATTGCAAAAAGAAGGGAATTTAAAGATGCTTTTCTGTCATTAAAGCAGTATTTCACTATATTGAAAAATATTCTAATGGAAAATATTTTAGCATGTTCTGAATTAGCTTTGTTAATGCACCAGCCAATCACCTCTTCATGTTTCAACACGGACCAGATTGCAGTGACGAGATACAACTGATGAAGCCAAGCTTTAATCAAAACAGTTGACTTTCTATTTGTCTAGTTTCCCTTACCCCTCAGCCTTTTAACCTTAATTTAAAACTTTCGAGAAGTCTGCGATGAAAAACTGGATATAGGGAGATGGTTGTTGTGTTTGTTTCCATTACCCTTATTGGAAGTTGACAGGTAAAAAACGTGATAAATGTGTTCAATTGGTTACTCAGCTGTCTGACTCCACTCAGGTAGGCGGGGGAATGTTTGTAATAGGCGCGGAGAAGTGGAATCACAACACCCCACACTTGCAATCACATCCCTAGTTACACCGTATTGTTCAGCACGGTACCGCGTTCTGGTAACCTACCAGGTCACTTACATTCCTTAATAGTGTCCAATTTTTTTCCTAACACCACTTTTATATTTCCTTATCCTCCAATCAGTTGAAACCGATAATGGCAAATATTTGCGTTGATAATTAAAGCAATGTGTTTCCACGTATGTCTGTTGATCTTATCTGGGTGTTGGACAGGAAAGAGACATTTTTTTCGGATAAGTTAGATTTGTTTGTGAATGAAATTTGGTATAAAGTTTACAACTGTTACGAGAATCAGTGTCTTGTTCCAGCTTATATGTGACAAGGAAATACAAAGCAAACAGCTTTAGAAGAATAATTGTGTGGATTTGTGCTTTAAATGTTTCTAAGATTTCACGTCCATGTGCAGAACATCATCTCGTCATGTTATAAAGATTAGTTTTCTATGTTTGTACTGGATGTACAGAAAGGGGTTATCGGCATTCTTGTGAATAAATACATTATTTCTAACAAAACACTCAACAGCTCAATTTTTAAGATCATATGTGTATTTGTAAACTATTTTGTCAATCTTTTTTTTTTTTTAGTCATTATACATGGAGTTATTCTGTTCTCTGGCATCCCTTCAGTATGGTTGTGGTCATCATTTGCACGTCTCGATGGCATTTTAGTTAGTGCTTGAAGATCTTCAGTAATACCATATGTGGCGGCATGTAGCGCAGTGGTAGAACGTTGGACTTCGTAGCCAAAGGTTCCAAGTTCAGGTGCCAGGCATCAATGTTCGCGAAAGTTACCTATCTGACGTGATATTGATAAAATGCACTGTCTGAGTGGCAATACAGTTATCATTATTGGTCTTGTCAGTACCAGCCGGTGTACTGCAACATTCAGCGCTACGGATGTTGTGGATTTCCTCCTGCCCTAAACTGACAAGTGAAATATTCTAGAAAGCAACTCTAAACCCCAATTAAAACATAGATAAAAAATAAAAACACACCATATCCTATAGGTGTTGCAGGTTTTTTTCTCTGTATAAAACTACCAAGTCATGCTGTAATCTTGAAGTCTTGTTTTCAAGTAATTTCTGTGTATGTTAATCTTGTTATCAAGGAATTGTTACTATCTGTGCATTTTGTCAGTATCTGTGTTTGTTAATCAGACAATCAACTGACTGAGATAATATCATGCTCTGGATTTTTGCTATTAAATGTCATGTAATGTTAACTTCAGTACATAGAAATCTCTCATTGATATGAATGCTAGTTCCTACCGAATACTTTTTCAGAATTGCAATCTATATCTGAATGTGTCACATTTATCTTGTATCTCTGAGTGCAGCAATCATTCCCATATACCAGCTTCTTATGGGTGCCACAAGGTATGGCTTTCAATATCATGGAAAAGGAGGGAAGCAAGCTGCTATAGGTTTAACCTCTGTAAATTGGTGGTGTTACCTGACTATTGGGTAATACCCCTTTAACATATTAGTTTGTATTGTTTCCTGGATATTTGGGTAACAATAACTAAGGAGATATACTGATATAAGAAAGGTAACAGGGGTATTAACAACTTAAGCAGGTACATTATAATAAAAATTATTGTTGCCAACTTAATTAAGTTACATGATTATGAGGTTGTGCCTCCTTAGATTGGCACTGTTACCTGGGTTTTCTTTGACATTGTTACCTGCATGTTACCTTGGGACTCCATCTCTGGTTGCCTCCAGCATGGAGAAAGTTAAGTTACTAATGTTAACAGCCTATTGATTATGTTACATGACCATGCGGTTATGCCTCCTTAAATTGGCACTGTTACCCGAGTTATTCTTCTTTGACATTGTTACCTGCATGGTACCTGGGAGTCTGATGAAGAACTGACACCGTGTTTCCGATGGGTAAATAGCCCATCTCCGCACACACTGTTTTTGTGACGTGTGCACTGACTAGAGCGAGATGCCTCATTAGAGTGAGATTGAGGGATACCTTGGAATGAGCCTCCTGATCAAAAGGAAAATTTTTGCAGCTGTCGGGAGGTCAAGTGAGAAAGAAAGCAGAGACTCTGTTGGAGAAGGGGATGGGAGAGGATGGGTAGATGGGGATGGCAATGGTGAAATTCAAACCACCGTGCAATATGCTATTTAGATTACATATTTACACACAGGCAGCTGTTTTTTGTTTTCACAGAGCATTAAAAGAACATAATGGAGAAATCAGACCGAAATATTCTGGAGAAGTCCCAATGTGGAGGAAATAAACGTTGATGATGTTCCAATGACAAGATAGATTTCAATGATCCATCACTGACCTTAGTCAGCTGTCTTTCACTCGGGGAAAGTTTCAACAAAAACTTTTTAATTCCGTCTTCTTCTGCTGCACCGATGTGAATTTATTTTGTGATTCTAAATGAAGTCTGCATCTGCTTTGAATTTTTGCGTCTAGTACTGGCCTCCGACTTGGAATTCTTCCATTTAATCACTATGGGTTCCAATTGAGGCTGGAAATAAATGGCAATGCTGCTATCCCAGATGTGCTTTATAAGTCGGGCGGCGGAGCTCCCACAGTGATTCGAAATAACTTTATAAATCATGTTTACATCCTGAAAAAATACCGGGGAGGTAGTTGTGGAACATTTCCCCCATCTGAATCCAGGGATCTCCATCTTTCATTTCAATCAGGCTGAGAACCGCGCCATTGGAGTAGGAACTGGATACACACCAATAACATATCTCTGTCATTAAAGAATGGCGGCACATCCAGTGCTGGCATCTCCTCCGTTAAACCTACATTCCAACTTGATGTTCCATTAATCTGCCAAAAATTACTTTCTCATATCCAAGTCTCCCTGCCCTACAAGGTCTGGAGCCATTCTACTGTGTTGATAGGGACATCGACACAGGGCCAGACATCAATGTGACGCTATTCTGTGTCATTTAACTTACCGTATATATATATTTATATATATATAAACACCATTGAGCATATGTATAGAATTGTATTACGCATATATTTATAAGAGTGTAAAGCAATGTTAAACATTGATGCATTATGTATAATGATTAAAACCATTTTACTGGGGCATTTAAGGTTGATAGTAAAAGGAAGTTTGTACAATTTGGGGTATTGCCCCAAATGTAGACTGTGTCACACCTTTCCCAACCAAATACTTACATGGATAGTCTACCCCCAGATGGTGTACGTTATATAAAAATATTGTAGATGCATAGATTTGATACCGTAGTGTGGCTTCACTAATGTTTAAGGGAAATGCTAGACATGAAAAAAAAAAAAACTGACATAGATATGTGACTCTCTTCTAAAGAAAACCACTTTTTGAAGCCAAAAAAAGTTTTAGAAAAAAGGAAAAAGACGAATACAATGTCATGAGGTTCAAGTAATGTTTACACTGTAGAGCTCCCTGCAGTGATTGTTCTATCAGTGCATCATACAATGGGAGAGAAGTGATGAGAGGAATTTATACATTCATGTAAGGGCCTGTTAAAAAACATCGCTTAATTTTGTTTCATCCCAGATATCACCACAATGTGAAACATTTGTTGGAATTCTAATGATTATTAAAATTGAGCAAGTTATTGCAAGTGAGATATGTATATGTGATACTTATTTTTTTCAAATAATTCCCAGTCCATTGAACCTGCAAGGAATAAAATAATTTGCTGTTTTTATTAAATGGTCTGGGATCTTTTGATTGATTGAATCTACAACTTATTTGCCTTGTTTATACTTCCAATTTATTTTCGGAGTCGTTAGTTTTTCAGTCATAATGTCTATAACACTGAAAAAAATGAATTGCAAAAAAACTAATCATCAACTTTATGTACATTAAAAGTTGATGCTTGCACTCTCCAGATGCGTTGGTGATGCATGTACTTTAAGAGGCATCTCCAGTTTTGTTTCTATCATTTGTACTGTGAGGTGATTGACAGACCAACTCGCCTATACTGCGATACCTTTACTGTTACAAGCTTGATGTGGTAGTAGGCTGTAGTTACAAGTCTTCCCTTGTGGATTTTATGTTTTCATTTCGCTTTTTTTTTGCCACCAGCCATGCTCTGAATGTACAAATGAGTTTTCTTTGTTTTACTTGGTGCCAAAATTAGCCTACACACATTGCAATCACAATATTCTACATACCAGGTAGAGATATTGAAAACCTGAAATTTGTGGAAAATATCATTCGACATGGGTGTAGGTTTCAATAGAAAAGAAAGTGCTATGCTTATGTTCATGCCAATTTTGCTTATGTTGATGCCAATTTGTTAGGACTTTTTTGTAAGGGAAAGTTGTGGTCTGTCATAATAAATCTGTCATTTGTAGGTACTGTTGTACTGTTGCTTTCATCCTTTCAACAGCTTCTGAGTCTTTGGGCTATATATCTTAATATCATTTTTGTCAAGTTATTTCAAGGCATTGTGCAGGAATTGATAAATTAGTCTACAATTCTCATGGTGAGGTATTCAACTTGTTAACAAAGAAAACAATTTTAAAGCATTTTGAGAAGAGAATTCATTGAAGAACAGATGCAGTATGTCCAGAATCACAAAAATATACTGAGCATGAGTGGTAAGCAAGCAGTATGGTGATAGATGCATATTGTGTTGCTGTTTTTAATGTCTGGTTGTTTTATTGCATGTTTCAGGTGGGAATGTCATCAGAGTATGGGATGTCTTGGCTGGAGGGAAGCTTCTGGCCACACTGACCAACCACCACAAGACGGTCACCTCGCTGACCTTCTGCAGCAACTACCAGAGGTTCATGTCCGCATCTCTGGACAGGTGAGTCATTGTCCTCCAGGTGAAGCAACTTCTGTGATTGGTGAAGGTTGTCACCCATTGTAGGTCAGTTCTCTTGGTGCTTCTGTAAGAGCAGATGAATCATGTTCTGTGACAAGCATTGGTGAAGGTTGTCACCCATTGGGGGCCAGTTCTCTTGGTAATTCTGTAAGAGCAGATGAATCATGTTCTGTGACAAGCATTGGTGAAGGTTGTCACCCATTGGGGGCCAGTTCTCTTG
>JAUTBV010015349.1:0-22158 GCA_032361325.1 Lepetodrilus fucensis | reverse complement strand
TTGGGTGCTCGGCGCCAGTGATCTCTTTGATGGCAAGCTGGCTCGCCAGGCTACGCCAACCAAGTTCGGCGCCTTCTTCGACCCCCTGGCCGACAAGGCCGTGGTTCTTTTGGGCGGATTCGCCCTGGTCAGTGTCGGACGATTCCCCCTGCTTCCCCTGGTCCTTATAGCGGTTCGAGAGGTCGGCATCCAGGCCTACCGGTCCTATTGGACTCGCGAAGGCCTAGCCATTCCAGCCCGACAGTCCGGCAAGTACAAGGTATTCGTTCAGGGTATTGCGATCTCCGCCGCCACTTGTCCCTGGTTGGATGGTGCCCCAATAGTGGCCGATTTGATGTTGTGGATTGCCGTAGCCTTCACCCTGGTTTCGGGGGCCCAGTACCTGATAGACGGTCGAGGAGCCCTACGAACCTCGGGAATCCGCTAGGTGTCGACGGGCTATCAGGCCGACCGGGTGATTGCATCAGAACCAAAGAGGAGACTCCGTGAGGGTTGAAGTACTTGCCATAGGAACCGAGCTTTTGTTGGGCCAGATCGTGGACACCAACTCATCATGGATCGGTCAACAGCTGGCTGCCGCCGGCGTTGATTCGCACTTCCAGACCAAGGTCGGCGATAACCCGGACCGGATCCGCCAAGCCCTGGAACTCGCCCTCGATCGAAGTGATGCCGTGATCTGTTGTGGAGGTCTTGGTCCCACCCAGGATGACATCACCCGGGAGATGATCGCCGATTTCATGGGGGTGGACCTGGTACAAGACGATGACCTGGTGAACCGGATTCGCAAGATGTTCGAGGACCGCGGCCGGACCATGCCCGAGAACAATCTCAAGCAGGCCATGATCCCGGTAGGGGCCCATCCAATCCCCCAACAACCGGGAACAGCCCCCGGACTGATCTGTCCGATCCCGGCCACCACCGACCGGCCGGAGCGGGTGATCTACGCCGTTCCCGGTGTGCCCTATGAGATGAAGGAGATGGTGAACGGGACCATCATCGAGGACCTTCGTCGCCGCTCGGGCGAAGTCTCGGTCATACGGAGCCGAGTGCTACGAACCTGGGGAGTGTCAGAATCGGCCCTAGCGGAACTGCTGGCGGACCGAATCACCCAGCTGGACAAGGTCGGGAACCCGACCCTGGCCTTCCTGGCCAGCGGTGTTGAGGGCCTGAAGGTCCGGATCACGGCCAAGGCCCCCGATGAGGCTCAGGCCGCCGAGATGCTGGACGCCGAACAGGCCGAGCTCTGGCCGCTCATTGGCCATCTGGTGTTCGGTTTGGACGGTGACAATATGGAAACGGTGGTGGTTCGTGAACTTATTGAACGCGGCCTAACCATTGGGGTGGCCGAGTCGGTCACAGGTGGCTATGTGGCCGGCCGAATATGTGCGGTGCCCGGGGCCAGCCAGGTGTTCCGCGGGGGTGTTGTCGCCTACCAGCCCGAGATCAAGCAGAGGCTCTTGGGAGTCCCCGAGGGCCCGGTCGTCACCGAAGAGGCGGCGGTGGCGATGGCCGAAGGTGTGCGCAAGGTCATGGATGCCGACATTGGTTTGGCTACCACCGGCGTTGCCGGACCGGAGGAAGTAGAGGGGAAACCGGTGGGCACGGTGTGCTTTGCCGTCGCTTCTCCCGATGGAGCCTTGGCTACCACTATCCGGCTACCGGGTGATCGTGAACGCATCCGCCAGTTCTCGACCATTTCGCTTCTCGACGTGCTGCGCCGGGTCTTGGTCCAGTAGTGGTGCGGTCTGGTGGACTGACCGGTCCCCGATACTCATCCTGAGTCCAAAAACTATGGAACCCGACCAAGGCGGGCGGCGGCGTGCCTCGGTCGGGTTCGCACCTGACTATAACGGTATTAGTTTGCTTAGTGCCAATAAACGTGTCCGAAATCTCTTTTGCGAATGGCCGTTGCATTGCCAATTGCTGGCAGAAACCGTGTGGTTGCTAGGGTCCAAGGATGCGCTTTAGCTTTTGGATGAACAGCCAAGACTCGGTACCGGAGATCCTTCGTAGCGGGGTTCGGGCGGAGGAGACCGGTTGGGACGGACTCTGGTTCGCCGACCACTTCTTGCCCTTCATGGGTCCCGAGGACGGACCGAATCATGAGGTGTGGGGGATCCTGGCCGCCCTTGCTCAGGCAACCTCTCGGGTGCGATTGGGTCCCTTGGTTTGTGGAAACACCTACCGGAACCCCGGTGTTTTGATGAAGCAGGCGGTAACCGCCGATCACATCAGCGGTGGACGAATGGTTCTTGGGCTCGGTACCGGGTGGCAGGAGAACGAGCACCTGGCCTACGGGCTCCAGTTCGGAACCTTCACCGAACGGTTCGAGCGGATGGAGGAAGCACTCCAGATATTGCGGCAGCTTCGCGACCAGGACCGGGCCAATCTGGATGGCAAGCACTATCAGGTGGTGAACGCTCCACTGGCTCCTAAGCCCCTGGGTCCGCTTCCTATCATGATCGGGGGCGGAGGAGAGAAGAAGACGCTGAGGATGGTGGCAACCTACGCCGAGGAGTGGAATGTCTGGTCCACTCCGGAAACCATGGCCCAAAAGGCCAAGGTCCTAGAACGGCACTGTGAATCCATTGATCGTGATCCCCTAGACATCAAACGCTCCTCGGTGGCACTGCTCTTTTTGTGTGAGACGGAGGAAGAGTCGGCCAAGCTACGCGCCGAGCAGTCGGGACAAGCCTCTCTCGTCGGCACCGTTTCGGAGCTGCAGGAGCAGATGCAGGCCTACGTTGATTGTGGAGTGGACGAGGTAATCATTCCTGATTTCACCCTAGGAGACGGCGCAAAGAAGGATGAGCAGTTGGACCAGTTCCTCACCGAGGTCGCCGGGCCGTTTCGGTAGGCTGAGTCGGCTCCGGCCAGGAACATCCCTCGACTCCAAAACGCCGAATGCTCGACCGGACTGTCTGGATTTCCCTCCTCATCCATACAGATCCTGCCGAGCATTCCGCTCCGGTCCATCTTGACGGACCGTTGTTGAGAAATTGTTGAAGACCTGTTTAGTGAGGCTGTCGACCCTCTAGCTCCCGGCTGATTCGCTCCCGAATGAAGGGAACCGTCCACTGCATACCCAGTTCGTCAGCCAGGTAAGAGACATCTTCCATGTGATGCTCAGCTTCCCTCTCACTTCCCTTGGCTGCCTCCAGAACGGCCAGTGCTCCACAGGTCCGAAGCTGGTAGGGGCGGGCCAGGAGTGCGTCGTGGTGGTCCTGGGCCTGACCCAAGAATTGTTCCGCTTCATCGATTTGGCCAACAAGGGTGGCCATCCGCCCCAGGGCCAGGGACCCACTACCAAGCATGATTGACCCGTACACCATGGCCACCAAACGGTCCTCGGCCAGCGCCAAAGCCTTCAACAACCCGCGGGCTGCCACTTGGTCACCAAGGTGATCGATCATATCGCAATAGAAAACCGGGGTCACGAATTGGAGGACACCCTCCCCACCACGGAGCATGTTGTTGTCAGCAAACTCTTCGATCACGCGTCGCGCCTCGTCGATTCGTCCCGATTCCATCAGTGCAACCGCTAGAGGAGCGGCGAATGCCGGGCCCGGGTAGCCGGCAAGCTTCCATTCCAGCATGGGGATGAGGTCGTCCAGCTGACCCCGTTCTCGATGGAGCATTGCCATTTGCAACCCAAAGACGTCCAGGATGGCCTTGCCGTAGCGGGCGTACTTGGCGAATGCAGTCTGCAACCTGTCATCGGACTCAGCGAAGCGGCCCTGGAAGATGGCAACCGAGACATCCATGGCCTCGGCCATCATCTCCACCATGGGGTCACCGCTGGATACCCCCAACCGAGTCGTCTTGCGCACTTCCTCGTTGGCTTCGGCCAGACTGCGTTGGTCCAGTGCTAGAACAAGGTTGGCACTTCGCGCGCTCACCTCCAATCCGGTCGCACCGGCTCGTTGGCTCAGGTCGATGGCCTCATCGAGAATCTCCTGGCGTTCAGGGATTGTCAGGCACCGCTGCAGGGTCTGGATCTTGTTTAGCAGGGCGTCGACCACCAGTGTGTCGTCGCCGGTAGTGAAGGCAACGGCAATACTCTCATCAATGCTTGCCCTAAGTCGGGCGTCCTCGGGCAGATCAAAGCTATTTGAGGTGTAGGAGAGCAGGGCGATGAGCCGTAGCGGATCGTCATCGTCTAAGGCCTCCAGGCATTCTTCCAGCATGGCCCTCGCCGGTTCAGGTGGGGTCCAATAGCCGAGCCACTGGCGAACAAAGCCGCGATCGGTGGTTCGGCTCTGGCCGGTGTAGACCAGGGCTGCAACCACCATTCGCTCGTGATCCAGGATCGACCGGGCCAACTCATAGCCCTCCCGAGCCAGGATGTGGGTGCGCTGGTGTTGTTCCATGTGCTTCACCGTTTGCGCAAGGGCAACGGTTAGATCGATCTTGATCTCGATGGTGGCAACAGCGCCTTGTTGTGCCAAGCCGACGTGTTCGAGAGCCTCCAGCCCCTGTTCGAACAGACTGGCCGCGCTGAGGTGATCTAACAGGGCAGTGCTGTCGTTGCCAGCAAGAAGAGCATGGCGTGCTCCTTCCAGGGCAGAACCAGCCGACGCACCCCGTAGAAAGTGGTAGGCCAACTGTGAGTTGGTGTCGATCACTCCGGTTAGGGCATGGCCGATCTTGGCGTGGAGGATGGACCGGCGGCGGGTGGAAACACCGTTACTCAACTGTTCGGCGATCAGGGCGTGAGTGAACCGAAAGCGGTCGGGGTGTTCTGGATCCTCTTCTAGGATTCTGGCGGCCATGGCGTCCTCGATCCGATCAAGAACTTGGTCCGGTTGCTCTCCAGAAATTCGGGTTAGCAGGCTTTCGGTGAAACCGGCCGGGCACAGGGCCCCGATCGTGAGTAGTGACTCTGAACCGCGAGAGAGGTCCAAGAGGCGTCGATCAATGGCCTCGCCAACGGTTGGCACCTGGGATATGGGAGCATCGGGCGAGCTGGCCCGAAGGAGTTCGGTGACAAACAGAGGATTACCGTCGGTGCGATCCTGCAGCTCATCGGCCAGTCCAGCGGGAGACGGTTCCCCTCGGGTTTGCTGGTAGAGCTGAGCAATGGCCTTTGACGACAGCCCGTCAAGCGCCAGTCGGTGGGAACCAGCCAGTCGACTGATGGTGGACAGCGCACCCTTGAGGTCATTGCTCATGACTTCGGTGGTTCGCCAGGTGGCAACCATCCGTATGCGCTGAGCGATGAGGGCAGGAGCAGCGAAGCTGATGAGCTTGACCGTTTCGGGGTCCGCCCAGTGAAGATCTTCGAACACCAGAAGCACCGGTTCGATCTGGCTGCGTCGGATGAGGGCTTGACACACCGCATCGTAGAGAGCCATTGGGTCGGTCAATGTCTGGGTTTGGACAGCTGAGTAACCCTGTGTCGCTGAGAGAGACGAGGGCAGAAGAGGGGCGAGATCGGTAGCCTGAGGGCCAAGAACACGTTGGCGGGTCTGATCGTCCAGAGGCTGGAGCAGATCCCGCAAGACTGCGATCCATGGCCAGTGAGTGTCGGATTGGCCGCCCTCGCGACAACGGCCCCAAGCCACCGTATGACCGAGGCGCTGTGCCTCTTCTGCCACGAAACTTGCCAGGGTGGACTTGCCAATACCGGGCTCGCCAGTGAGTGCCGCCAGCCTGGTGGTCGAGGTCGGGCTCAACAAGGTGAGGAGTTGTTGCCCCTCGTGTTCCCGACCAACCGGTGCGGGACCAGGACCCATTGGCTTGATATTTTGGGTTCGGGAGGACTCTTCAGAAATCTCAGTTCGCACGGAATGGTGCTGGGTCGGAGCAAGAAGGTCTTGATCATTGGACAAGATCTGGTGCTCGAGGTGTTGCAGGGTGGGCCCGGGTTCCAGCCCAAGTTCTTCGGCCAGGAGGGTCCGGATCAGCTGGTACTCGGCCAATGACTCCACCGTTCGGCCCGCCTTGTAGAGGGCGATCATGAGGATCTCCCGGAGAGACTCCCGGTAGCGGTCCTGTTCGATGAGGGGCCGGACGTCGGCGATTACTTCCTGGCAGCGGTCAGCGGCCAAAAGGGCGCGGAGGCGGATCTCGCTAACCTCGGAGCGAAGGTCGATTAGGGCGTCGGCCTCACCGATGAATGCCGCCATGGGACCGCTGTCAAGGTGAACGGAGTGCCACAAGTCCAGGGCTTGGGTTGTGATCTTGACGGTGGCCAAGGTGTCTCTGTCTGTAGCGTTCCCGTCGTTGCTGTCTCTATCGTTGCATTCTCGGGCAGCACTGACCAGCATTCGAAAGCGGTGGGCATCGACCTGGTTGGGGTCAATCTCCAGGGCATAGCCAGCGGTGCGGGTGACCAGTACCTGGGGGCGTACGCCGGTCCTTCGATCTGGTTCTAACAGTTTGCGCAGATGGGAGATGTAGGAGCGAAGGGTCACGTTGGGTTTTGCCGGTGGGTTATCACCCCAGACGACGTCAATCAGTCGGTCGGTTGTAACTACCCGGCCTTCGGCCAAGATGAGGGCAAGCAGAACCGTTTGTGGCTTCTCGCCACCAAGGTCGATACGTGTTCCCCCGATGGTGGCCTCCATGGGTCCGAGGATCCTGAATCTCATGAATCGGGAGACGATTCGGTGACAAATCGGCCGGTGGCCTCCCCGTAAAGGGTGCTGCGCTCCTCGCAGAAGCGGCCAAAGACAAAATCTTGGAAAGCCAGGTCGCTTTGATCCAGCTTGGCCCAGATTTTCCGAAGGATGGCGTCATCCAGCGAGCACAGCAAGGCGGCGACCTCTTCTCGCTCGGCCACTTCTGCCGGGGTGAGCTCACGTCCCTCGATCTCGGCGAGAAGCTCGGCCTGAGTCGGTTCCGGGTCATTGTTTGAGCACCCAAACAGCAGGAGAATGCAGGTGGCGAGGGCTACAAAACGACGGCGCACAAAAGAAATCGTACCCGAGGTCGTTGTTCGAACAGGTGTTCGCAATTACACTCCTGTGAGTTGACTGGTCTGAGTGAGTACAGCTTTGCACAATCACAACAGAAAAGGCCAGCAAACGACCGTGTTTGCCTGGCTTTGACGGTCACTGTCACACCCCGTCCTTAGTGTCGGACCCACATCCCCCAATCGATGGCAAGCCAATCATGGCAACCCATCAAACAACACAACCGTACGTCACAAGTACAGACGCAACTAGAGGAGCAATCGGTGGACAAGAACAAGGCACTGGACATGGCGCTAGGCCAGATCGAAAAGCAGTTCGGCAAGGGTGCCGTCATGAAGATGGGCGACAAGTCCGGCATGGAAATTGAGACGATTTCCACCGGTGCCCTTGCCTTGGACATCGCCCTCGGTGTTGGTGGGCTGCCCCGTGGCCGCGTCGTAGAGATTTTCGGTCCGGAAGCCTCGGGCAAGTCAACCATGGCTATGCACGTAGTGGCCGAGGCTCAGCGAAACGGCGGGTCGTGTGCCTATATCGACGCCGAGCATGCCATGGATCCGTCCTATGCCCGGGCCATCGGGGTTGACGTTGACGAATTACTCATCTCCCAGCCTGATACCGGCGAGCAGGCTTTAGAAATCTGCGACATTCTCGTTCGCTCTGGCTCCATGGACGTCATCGTGATCGATTCCGTTGCTGCCTTGACCCCTCGGGTCGAGTTGGAAGGCGAGATGGGTGATGCCCATGTGGGGCTTCAAGCTCGCCTCATGTCTCAGGCTCTCCGCAAGCTGACGGCCAATATGAATAAGTCCGACACCATCGTGATCTTCATCAATCAGCTTCGTGAGAAGATCGGCGTGATGTTCGGATCCCCCGAAACCACTCCCGGTGGTCGGGCCCTTAAGTTCTATAGCTCCGTTCGCCTCGACATTCGTCGTATTGAAGCCCTCAAGGACGGCGGTGAAGTGGTCGGGAACCGCACCCGTATCAAGGTGGTGAAGAACAAGGTGGCACCCCCGTTCCGTCAGGCCGAATTCGACATCATGTACGGCAAGGGTGTGAGTCGTGAGGCCTCCATCTTGGATATTTCGGTCGAGCAGAACATCGTCAAGAAGTCCGGTGCCTGGTACACCTATGAGGGCGAACAGATTGGGCAGGGGCGTGAGAACGTCAAGAAGTTCCTCACCGCTAATCCCGATTTGATGATGGAGATCCAGGACAAGGTTCTGAAGGCCGTTGGCCTGATCGAGGATGATTCGGTCGATGTCGATCTGACCGAGGCCGATGATGCCTCGCTGGATGAACCAATCAAGCTGAGCTAACGCGGTCCCACCGTTGGTAGCGGCGGACACCTTGCGTCTCCGTTCGTTCCCGACGGGGAGATCTCCTCCTAGTCTCTAGTCAATGATTAAAGCCGCGATTTTTGACATGGACGGCCTTCTGGTCGAATCGGAATCGGCGTGGCGACAGGCCGAACATGAGGCTTGCGATGGCCTCGGGCTGTCCCTCACCACCGAGGATTTCGACAAGACCATGGGTGTGCGCATGCGCGACGTGGCCGACCTGTGGTTCCAGTGGGAACCATGGGAAGGTCCGTCACCAGCGGAGGTGGCAGCGCGGGTCATTGATCGGGTGATAGAACTGTGCTCGGAGGCGGTCCTCCTGCCCGGAGCGGAACAGGCCATGGACCGTCTAGAAGCAGCGGGCTGTCGACTGGCGGTTTGCTCATCCTCGGATATGAAGCAGATCGAGGCCATTCTGGGAATCCTGGGAGTGCGAGATCGTTTCGAGGCTATTCACTCGGCCCAAAACGATGCTTACGGCAAACCGCATCCGATGCCCTACCTGGAAACTGCCGCCCTGCTCGGTGTTGATCCGGCCCAGTGCGTTGCTCTGGAAGACTCACCGGCCGGAACCATCTCCGCCAAGTCAGCCGGTATGCGGGTGGTGGCGGTACCCGAGGCGGCCAGCCGAGGGAGCGCACAGTTCGGGGTAGCCGACGTGGTGCTGGAATCTCTAACCCAACTGGACGATTCCGTGGTAGGGGCCCTTTCCAGCGGTCTTCCCCTTCCAACCCTGTCTCGGCCGCGCTTTCATCTGGCTTTCGGCGTTGATGACCTCGAGGAAGCCCGCTGGTTCTACGGCCAGGTTCTCGGCTGCCCCGAAGGAAGATCTGATACTCGGTGGATCGATTTCGACCTTTGGGGCCACCAGATCGTGGCTCACCTTGACGAGAACTGCAGGTCGGTATCGGTGCCCACCAGCGATGTCGACGGCCATGGGGTTCCCGGACGACACTTCGGCCTGGTACTACATCCAGCGGCGTGGGATCAGCTGGTTGCCCGACTGAAATCGGCGTCCGTGCCCTTCCTGATGGAGCCAACCATTCGCTTTGCCGGTTTGGCTGGAGAACAAAGAGCTTGCTTTGTTTCTGACCCGGCGGGGAATGCGCTGGAGTTCAAATCCGTTCTTGATGATCGATTGGTGTTCGCACCCAATGACGGTTCGAAATAGTCGCAATAGGGCTGTCGACCAGTCACCTACAAAGGAGTAAGAGGATGCAGCTTGGCATGGTCGGCCTAGGTCGGATGGGAGCAAACCTGGTTCGACGCCTTCATCGGGCCGGAATCTCTTGTGTGGTCTATGACCGTGATCCAGAAATCGGTGCCGGGTTAGAGGCAGAGGGGGTGGCAACCGCGGCTGAATCCTTGGCCGACCTGGCTTCAAGGTTGGAAACACCACGCGCTGTTTGGGTCATGGTCCCTGCTGCCTATGCGGGGGCAGTGGTCATGGACGTGGCCGACCACCTTGAAGCCAACGACATCGTGATCGACGGAGGCAATACCCACTATCCCCTCGATATCGAGCGTTCCGACGTACTGTCACGGCGCGAGATCCACTACCTGGATGTGGGCACCAGCGGGGGGGTCTTCGGTCTAGAGCGAGGCTTCTGCCTCATGATTGGGGGCGAAACCGAGCCGGTACAGAGGTTGGACCCTGTCTTTAAGGCCCTGGCTCCCGGAGTAGAGGCCGCCGAGAGAACCCGTGGCCGCAGCGGTGATCCAGATCCAGAGGAATCCGGCTACCTTCACTGTGGTCCACCGGGCGCCGGGCACTTCGTCAAGATGGTACACAACGGGATCGAATACGCCATCATGCAGTCCTACGCTGAAGGGCTTGGCCTTTTAGACAAGGCCAACGTCGGTCGATCCGATCGCGAGATCGACGCCGAGACAGCACCCCTGGGAGATCCCAGACTCTTCCAGTACGACATCGACGTATCCGCCGTGACCGAATTGTGGCGACGGGGTAGCGTCGTCGGTTCCTGGCTCTTGGATCTCACCGCCGCTGCCCTGCATGAGGATCCGGAACTGGATGGGTTCCAGGGCCATGTTTCCGACTCCGGTGAGGGCCGTTGGACGGTGCTAGCGGCCGTTGAATCGGGAGCACCAGTGCCGGCCATTGCCGATGCTCTATTTGGACGCTTCTCCTCTCGTGGCAATGCCGACTTTGGCAACAAGGTGCTTTCGGCCATGCGCTCAGAGTTCGGGGGACACGCCGAAAAGAGCACAGAACAGGCCAGCACAGAACAGACCGCCGCCAAGTGAGCGGCCCAGTTCTCTCCGATGCCCTGGTGCTCTTTGGAATCACCGGTGATCTGGCCAGAAAGAAGCTGTTTAGCTCGCTATACAAGCTGGAAGCCGACGGCATGCTGGGCTGCAAGATCATTGGGGTGGCCTCCTCCAAGTGGACCACCGAAGAGCTAATCGGTAACGCCCGGGAGGCCCTCGATGACTCTGGCCTGGAGATCGACGACAACGTCTTTGGGGCCCTAGCCAAGCGTTTTGACTATGTGTCCGGTGATTATCGTGATTCACAAACCTTCCAGCAAGTGGCACACAAGCTTGCCGGAGCCAAGATGCCGGTCTGTTACCTGGCCATTCCCCCGTTCCTGTTCGAAACCGTGATTAGCGGCTTGGCTGCCGCTGGCATCAACCACGGCCGGGTTGTACTGGAGAAACCCTTCGGACGAGACCTGGAATCCAGCCGAGAACTGGACCGGGCCCTCCACACTCACTTCCCCGAGGACCGCATCTACCGGATCGACCACTTTCTGGGCAAGGAACCGGTCCTGAACATCCTGGTGTTCCGCTTCGCCAACACCATTCTGGAACCTCTTTGGAACCGCCACTACGTAAGCAGGGTGACGGTCACCATGGCCGAGGATTTCGGTGTGGAGGGTCGGGGCAAGTTCTACGACGAGGTCGGCACCCTGCGAGACGTTGTCCAGAACCACCTACTCCAGATCGTGGCCTTGCTGGCTATGGAACCACCGGTTTCCGATGATGCCGACGCCATGAGTGACGAGGTGGTCAAGGTGCTGCGTTCCATAAAGCCCCTTGATCCAGACAAGGTCTGGCGTGGCCAGTACCAAGGGTTTCAGGAAGAAGCCGGGGTAGACGTTGGCTCCGATACCGAGACCTTCATCTCAGTGGAATGTGAAATCGACTCCTGGCGTTGGGCTGGCGTTCCTTGGATTATCCGCACCGGCAAGGCCATGGACCGGACCGTCACCGAGGCCGTGATCGAGTTTGCGCAACCGCCCCGTCCCCTTTTCACCGATGCCGCCTGTTCCCCGGCCCCCAACCGGCTACGTTTCGAGATGAAGCCCAACGACATCATTGAGTTTGAGATGCAGGCCAAGTCACCGGGTTCGCGCCTGGTGAGCGAAACGGTTTGTTTGGAGGTCGATCACCGGGGAATGGAGTTTGGTCCTAGTCCCTACCATCGGCTCATTGGCGATGCCCTTGAGGGGGATCGTAAGCTGTTCGCTCGCTCTGATCAGGTGGAGGCTGCGTGGCGTATCGTACAGCCCGTGATTGATGCGCCGGTGCCCGTTGTTGGCTATGCCTATGGGGCCGAAGTGCCCGAGGGAGTCCCATCTTGAGCGACCGTTCGGTGGCTGTTGACCTTGGAGGGACCCACCTTCGTGCCGCCCTAGTCGATGAGGACGGAACAATCCTCAAGCGGCTGCAGACAACGACTCCCCAAGATGAGTCTCAGCCGGATGTCCTACTTGCTCTGATAGCCGCTGTTGCTGGCAGCGGTACGGGAGCGGATCACGGGACGGTTGGTAGGGCTTCGATCGGGGTGCCGGGCGTGGTCGACTATGACAACGAGGTCCTGTTGGCGGCCCCAAATCTTCCCCAGAGCTGGATCGAGTACCTCAACGAGGACTGGCTTTCGGAGCACTCTGGCCTGGCCGTCAGCTTGGCCAACGATGCCGATCTCGCCGCCGTTGGGGAGGCCACCTTTGGTGCAGGACGAGGCCATCGTGACGTTGTCTACGTCACCGTCTCCACGGGGATTGGGGCCGGGATCGTTCTCGGCGGTCGACTGATGAGCGGTCGATACTCCGGTGGAGAGGTGGGTCATTCCATCGTTGATCGGGCACTCAGTGTCAGGGGTGAAGATGGAACGGTGGAAGGATTGGGATCCGGCACCGCCATCACACAGGCGGCGGCCAGAACAGGCCTGGAGGTCCAGGGAGCGGAACTGGCCGACCTGGTGAGACAAGGTGACGAGGTGGCTTTGAGGGTTTGGAATTCCGCCATTGACGCCGCCGCCTTTGGAGTGGTCAATCTCTGTTGGATGGTCACCCCCCAAATGGTTGTTGTTGGTGGCGGGGTAGGGATGAATAGCGACATTGTCTTACCGATCATCCGCAAGCGGCTCGCCCAATTTGGCCCATCGGTGGTCCCCACCGAAGTGGTCAGAGCGGCCCTTGGCGATGACGCCGCCCTTATTGGTGGTGCGGCCTGGTGGGAAGCCATCGGGCGGGCCTGAGGTGTCACGTTTCCATCTGGAGGTGTTTCCTCCCGAGCGGTGGGCCGACGGAGCCGCCGACATTTTTGAGACCTCCATCAACGCCGTGATTGCCGATCGAGGCCACTGTGTGATTGGCCTGAGTGGAGGCTCCACCCCAGCGGCGGTCTTTCACCAGCTGGCCAAACGCAGCATTTCTTGGGCCGATCTAACTGTGGTGCAGGTCGACGAGCGTATTGCCCCCATTGATTCCGGTGATCGAAACTTGGTTGGTCTGCAAGATGCCTTCGCAGGCCTTCCAGTTCACTGGTTGGCTTTGCCGGTTGATCAGCTCAGTACCGATACGACCCAAGGGGTCGATGGTGTGATTGAGTCATTTTTGGTGGAGCTTGAGACGGTTGCGGGTTCACCTCCGGTTCTGGACATTGTTCACCTTGGGCTCGGTAGCGATGGTCACACCGCGTCGCTGGTTCCGGGTGACCCCATTCTGGAGAACATGGATCACGATGTTGCCCTGACCGGGACCTATCAGGGGAGACAGCGGCTTTCCCTGACTCGCCCGCTGCTTGATCGGGCCCGGCTGGTGTTCTGGCTGGTTACGGGTTCTGGCAAGGCGGCTGCGCTCAGGATGCTGCTGGATGCTGATAGCTCCATTCCTGCATCCCTGCTGAACCCCGGTCAGTCGATTGTCATTGCCGATAGTCCGGCGTTGGCAGGATCCTCGGTCTAGGATTATCGGGCCGGCTCTACCACCCAGATCGGCCATCGTAAGGATGCAATCACGAAGGTCACATCATGAAGGTAATTGTTGCTACCGACGGCACACTCAATCCCGACAAGGCCGCCAGCCTTGCCGTAACACTGGCCGGACCAGACGGTGATGTGCTGGTACTAACCGTGGTCGAGGTTCCACGCAAACTCCTGGAGGCCATCCGGGTTGCGGGTTCGTTGGATACGCCAGCCAACGTCGGTGCGATCGAGTACGGCGGCAAGATTCCTAACCCGGCCCCAAAACCCGGCTGGATTGGGGACGATGCCATCATCAAGCGCTACGTCGAAGACCAGCGCAAGGCCCGAACAGAAGCGATGGTCGTGGCCCTTCGTCAACAGGGTGCTGCCAACGTGCGCTCGATGGCCCGCGATTCGGAGAACGTGGTGGCCGAAATCTTGGCTGTGGCCAAGGAGGAAGGCACCGACGTGTTGTGCATCGGTACTCTCGGTCTCGGTCGCTTCGAGGGACTACTTGGCTCGGTGTCTACCAAGCTGGCGCGTCGGGCTCCGATCCCCGTCCTACTCGTTCGCTGATACCAACAGGCATTATCACCAATAGCCTGGTCGGGTGACCAAGCGCTATTTGCTACGCACCTATGGGTGCCAGATGAACGAGCACGATTCGGAACGCATAGCGGGCTTGTTGGATTCTGAGGGCTATGAGGCCACCAATAACGAGGCCGATGCAGATGTTGTTGTTCTGAACACCTGCTGTATCCGGGAGAATGCCGACAACAAACTGTACGGGGCTCTTGGCAATCTGAAGGCCCTGAAGGCAAGCAAGCCCGACCTTCAGATCGTGGTTGGCGGCTGCCTCGCTCAGAAGGACCGAGACCTCATCCAGCAAAAGGCCGGTCACGTTGACGTGGTCTTTGGCACCCATAACGTCCATCGGGCCACCGCTCTCATGGAGGCTGCCCGTACCAACGGTCCCCAGATGGAGTTCTATGAGGAGGCTATGTCGGACGAGGCGGAGGCCTTTCCTTCGGCGCTGCCTGCTCGGCGCGAGACCGATTTCGCGGCCTGGTTGACCATCCAGATTGGCTGCGACAATGCCTGCGCCTTCTGTATCGTGCCTTCGGTTCGGGGTCGAGAGATCTCTCGACCGGTGCTGGACATTGTGGACGAAGCTCGCCGCTTGGCCAGCGAAGGGGTGGTGGAGATCACCCTGCTGGGGCAGAACGTCAATTCCTATGGTCGGGATTTGGCCACCGCCGCCCGCCAAGCTGGTCAGGATGTTCGCCTGCGGCCGATGTTTGCCGATCTGCTTCGTGAGGTCGGAGGAATCGAGGGGATTCGTCGGGTTCGTTATACCAGTCCGCACCCCAAGGACATGACCCCGGACGTCTATGAGGCCATGGCCCAAACTCCAACGGTGGTGCCGCACTTGCACTTCCCGCTCCAGTCTGGCTCGGATCGGGTGTTGGCCCTGATGCATCGCGGTTACACGGGCGAGCGCTACCTGCACAAGCTGTCCGAGGCTCGCGACATCATCGACGATGTCGCCATCACCACCGACATCATTGTTGGCTTCCCCGGTGAGACCGAGGAGGATTTCGTTCGGACTTTGGAGGTTGCAGCCGCCGCCGAGTTCGACAATGCCTACACCTTCATTTTCTCACCCCGTAGCGGAACCGAAGCGGCGAAGATGCAGGACCAGTTCTGCGACCCCGAAGAGGTGAAGGACCGCTATGCCCGGCTCCGCACGGTGATTGAGCGTTCGGCGCTGGCCAAGTCGCAGGCTCGAGTGGGACGAGTTGAAGAGGTCGTCGTCGAGGGTCCATCCAAGAAGGACCCGGCCGTGCTGACCGGAAGAACGGCCCACAACAAGTTGATCCACTTTGCCTCGGAGCCTCTACGGGTGGGGACCTTCGCCAACGTGGAAGTCACCGAGGGACGGATGCAATACCTGATGGGTGATCTGGTTGAGGTGACCTCACGGGCCAGCCACCGAACCCGGATTCCGGTTCAGCCACACTCCGATTAGGAGTATCTGACCTAGGTGTATTCTGTTCCGGTACCTTCAGTTCAGGCGACCGGGTAGGGCTCGTCGCCTATGGCCTCTTGGTGGGTACGGAGCAATTGCTTGAGATCCACGATGAGTTCGGCCTGTGCAGGATCGCCGTAGATGTTGTTGACCTCATAGGGATCGGCAACAAGATCGAATAGTTCCCACTCCATCGGGTCAGCGGGGCCCTCGGCTCCGGGTTGGCCCAGCGGGTCGTTGTAGTAACAGATCAGCTTGTGGGTTCTGGTTCGTACCCCATAGTGGGCGGGACACAGGTGGGCCCCGTCGCGATGCATCCAATACCGGTAGGACATGGACTGGGGCCAGTCGGAACCGCTGGTATCTGTGCTGTTGGAATCGGTGTTGTTGGACTCTGTGCCGTCTGGAGCGCCGGTTAGCACACGAGCAAAGGATCGTCCTTGAACATGGTCGGGGATGGGCACTCCCATCAGGTCCAGAAGGGTCGGCCCGAAATCAACGTTGACCACGATCTCCTCCGAGGATGATCCGGCCTCGATCTCCTCGGGGTATTGGATGAGCAGTGGCATGGTGAGCGACTCCTCGTACATCAGACGTTTGTCGAACCAGCCGTGATCACCCAGGAAGAAGCCCTGATCGGAGGTGTATACCACGATGGTGTTCCGGTGAAGGTCGCGTTGGACCAGGTAGTCCAGGAGCCGACCAACATTGTCATCAATGGAGGCCACCACTCGGAGGTAGTCCTTGATGTAGCGCTGATAGCGCCAGGAGACTTCCTCGTCGAAGCTCAAACCTTCGGGAACCCGTGACTTGAGATCGATGATGGGGTCCAGGTCCATCATCCGCATCTTGACCGCTTGCACGACATCGGCACGGCCCACTAGATCATCCCGAAAGGTTTCGGGTTCGGGAATGTCGACATCGTCATACATCGAGAAGTGGGTCTTGGATGGCTCCCAGATCCGGTGGGGGGCCTTGTGGTGGCAAAAGAGGGCGAACGGCTTCTCGCCGTGGCGGTCCAGGAAGTCGATGCAATCGTCGGTGATCAGGTCGGTGACGTAGCCGCCGCGTTCTACCACCTGACCGTTGGCCTCCAGCATGACGGGATTGTGATAGTGGCCCTGTCCGGGCAGGATGCGCCACTCGTCAAAGCCGGTTGGGTCGTGTTTGGGGCCGTGGCCCAGGTGCCACTTGCCGATCAAACCTGTGACGTAGCCGTCGGCTTGCAGTGCCTTGGGGAAGGTCCAGAGGGTGTTGTCCAGATGGGTATCGAGGGTGGTCACCCCGTTTACATGGTTGTAGGTGCCGGTCAGGATGGCGGCCCGGCTTGGGGCACATATGGAGTTGGTGCAAAAGGCAGCATCCATCCGTATCCCGTTGGCGGCGATGCGGTCAAGGTTTGGGGTCTCATTGATTCTGCTGCCGTAGGCCGAGACGGCATGAGCGGCGTGATCGTCGCTCATGATGAAGACGAGATTCGGTTTGGTCATGGTTGATCCTCGATCGCTCCTTGGGTAGCGGCTAGCGCAGATCGACGCCGGTGACCTGGAGGTAGGCCAGCAGTCCTGACGTCTGGAGCTCGGCTACGTTGGAATAGCCGAGACTCTCATAGAAGCGGCGAAGCTCGGGCTGGTCATCGGTCATCAGAACCTTCTGACGGACATGGGCAAACTTGGTCAAGCAGACCTGGGCCAGGTAGTTGCCGATTCCTTGGTGCTGTAAGTCGGGGTGGACCAGGATGTCTTGCAGATACATCACGGAGACGTCGTCGCTGAGGCAGCGTGCCAGGCCGATCAGATCACCCTCGTCGTTTCTGGCCGTGACGACGTAGCTGGAGCGGTCGATGGCTCGGGCCAGGGAGTCGGGGTCGGCGGCATAGATGAGCCAGCCGACTGACTCATAGAGGGTGACGAGTTCCTTGATCGAAACGACTTCATCGTCGGCGTACAGGATGGTCATGGGGCCAGCATATGGGACCCGCTGATAGGTCCGGAGGCCGACAGTTTTGCGAGCAGTTCGGAGGCGATGGGGTGGGGCAGGGCGTTGCTTCTGCGGATGGCAATGAGTTGTCGGCTGAAGAGCGGCTTGTTGATGGCCCGACTCAGCGGGTGGGGCCCGGCCTCGGCTTGGATGACGGGAAGAACGGTCCAGCCGAGTCCGAGGCGAACCATCTCGCACAACACCTCCGGCTGGTTGGATTCGGCTACCACGCGGTAGTCCGAGCCATGCTCGGATAGGTGGTGGGCAATCTGGGATCGCGTGTGGGAGGTTTCAGGGAATCCCACCCATGGACCCCACCCCGATGCTGGTCCGGCAGTGTTGGTGGCAATGCTTGCCTGGGGGTTGGCGCTTGCCCGGGGGCTATAGACGGCCAGCGGGTCATCGGCCAGGGGAGTGAAGTCGAGATCGGTTGGTTGAACCTGGGGGCGAACGATGATGGCCAGATCCAGCTGGTTCCTTTGCACCTGTTCAAGGAGTGGTCCCGACGGGCCAACCGACAGACGCAGATCGACGTCGGGAAACTCGATACGAAAGCGGCGTAAGGTTTCGGAGTAGTAGTGAAGAGCGGCGGCATCGATCATTCCCAAACGGAGCTGTCCGGTGCCGCCAGAGGCCTGTTCCTGGATCCAGCGGCCGAGGTCATGGCTTTGGGCGATGACGGTGCGGGCATAGCCCAGTACCGGGGCTGACTCGGGGGCCAAGACTCGCCGTCTACCCGTCCGCTCAAAGAGTCGCAATCCGAGTCGCCGTTCGAGTTCGGCGATGCCCTGGCTTAGAGCAGAAGCAGAAACTCCGAGTTTCTTGGCGGCGATGGCCCAGGTCGGTGAGTCTGCTATTGCAACCAGATAGTCCAGTTGTTGGATGGTGAGTTGGGGAAGTGCTCTGGTTCTCGGGCTGTGACTTCGGGTTTCGGTTCCTGGCATAATTGTTAAGTATTGCTGAAGTGAACTCAGAGTTTGTGTCGAATCCATTTATTATTGTGTCTATGGCTGAAGCACTGGATATCGCACCCGCCACCGGCAAGCTTGGAATCCTTACCCCAGGACTCGGCGCCGTGGCCTCCACATTCATCGCAGGCGTTCTTGCCGCACGAGCTGAAGGCAAACCCCCACTGGGCTCGGTAAGCCAGAACGCTCATATTCGAATCGGCAAACGCGAAGAGAACAACAATCCTCTTATTCGGGATTTCGCCCCGATTGCTTCACTGGACGATCTGGTCTTTGGCGGCTGGGACCCCATCTCCGCCAACGCACTTGAGGCAGCCCGCACCGCTGGTGTTTTGCAAGAAAGCGACATCAACCCCATCTCCGGCGAGATGGAGGGCGTGGTCACCATGGATGCCGTCTTCGACAAGCGTTGGGTCTCGCGCCTCGACGGAACCAGGGTCAAGCAGATCGCCAACAAGTATGACCAGGCCCTGGCCCTGATAGACGATATGGAGAAGTTCCGGATCGACAATGAGTGTGATCGCCTGGTCGTTGTTTGGTGCGGTTCCACCGAGGCCTACCAGCAGCCCAGTGCCGTCCACGACACCGTTGCCGCCTTTGAGCAAGGTATGAAGGACAACGACGACAATATTTCCCCCAGACAACTCTACGTGTACGCCGCTCTTCAGTCGGATATTCCCTTCGCCAACGGCGCCCCTAACCTTTCCACCGACCTGCCATGCATGATCGAGCTGGCGGAAACCCGCGGTGTTCCGATTGCTGGCAAAGACTTCAAGACCGGCCAGACCCTGATCAAGACCATCATTGCCCCTGGCCTCAAGGCCCGCATGCTTGGTCTGAGAGGATGGTTCTCCACCAACATTCTTGGCAACCGTGACGGTGAGGTTCTGGATGATCCAGAGAACTTCAAGACCAAGGAAGAGTCGAAGTTGGGTGTACTCCACACCATCCTGCAGCCAGACACCTACCCCGACCTGTACGGCAACGTCGACCATGTGGTTCGCATCAACTACTACCCACCTCGCGGCGACAACAAGGAGGGCTGGGACAATATCGACATCTTCGGTTGGATGGGTTACCCCATGCAGATCAAGATCGACTTCTTGTGCCGTGACTCGATCCTGGCCGCCCCCATCGTGCTCGATCTTGCCTTGTTCATGGACCTTGCTTCCCGCGCCGGGCAATCGGGTGTTCAGGAGTGGCTGAGCTTCTATCTGAAGGCCCCCCAGGCCCGCGGTGATGCCGATCCCGAGCAGGATCTCTTCATCCAGCAGACCAAGTTTAAGAACACCCTTCGCGAATGGATGGGTGAAGAGCCCGTGACTCACAGCGAAGCTGGTTGACGTCGCGAAGCTAGTTGGGTAACAGAGTTGGTTGGGTGCTTTCGATTTCCCGTGTCCCCAATTAACCGCCCGGCGGGAGAGTGACTAAGGTCGACCTTCTAAAGGGGGCAGCGCGGCGTGGACGGCTTGCTCCAAGGACGTACCGATGGATTCAGCAAACAGAACCGGGGTTGCCGAGACGACAAAGTCGCGCACCTGGCTGCTGGTACCAAGCTTTCTTCTTGGTCCCGAAACTTGGCGTGGTGTGGCGGAGGCCTTGGAGTTGCTTGGTCAAACCTGCCTGATCCCCAATCCGGGTAGGACCACGCCCGATACCGCTGATCACATCACTCCTTGGGTGAAGGAGGTTGTTGACGTTGTTCCCGCCGATGTGGATGGTCCTTTCGTGGTGTGCGGTCATTCGGCGTCCAGCCCGCGGCTCCCCCTGGTGGTCCAGGCTTTGAGGAAGCGCGGCATTGAGGTCGTATCCATGCTGGTGGTGAACGGACGCCTGCCCGAAGACGGAGCAATCCCTACCCAGCGTGATTCGCCCTTCATGGACACTCTTGATGCTCTGGTTCGACCGGATGATTATCTTCCTCCCTGGCACCGCTGGTGGGGATCCATGGTCGAAGACATGTTGCCCGACGACGATGTTCGTCAGCGGATCCTGAGCGAGTGCCGGGCGGTGCCGCGCTCGGTCTTTGATCAACCAATTCCGGCCCCTGATCCTCCGTCCAGTGTCTCCAAAGGGTTTCTCGGGTTGGGTGACATGTACATGCCGTGCTACGACCGGGCGTTTGAGGATGGCTGGGCGGTCATGAAGGTGGACGGCGAACACCTGGACATGGTGGTGCAACCCCTTCTGGTGGCGGGTGCCTTGCTCTCCCTTTGCTACCGGGCTCGAACTCTCACTCGGGATTCAACCGTCTAGATAATCCAGGTCCTAACGATGGCTGGGACCATGGAGAGACCTCCCTGCACTACCAAGGGAACCGTATGATTGCCTGGCAGTGAAAGACGCATCGCAATGAAGTACGCCCTGACCCTTCCCCCATTTGGCGAGCTTGCCGATCCGGCGACGATGGTTGAGGTGGCGCTGGTTGCCGAGTCAGCTGGTTGGGATGGCCTCTTCCTGTGGGACCACGTCTTGCGACCTGCTGGTCAACCCCCTGAAGTCGCCGATCCTTGGGTCATGCTGGCGGCGATTGCCTCGGCCACGACGTCGCTTCGCCTCGGGCCAATGGTGACTCCAATAACGCGCCGTCGTCCGATCAAGCTGGCTCGCGAGGCCCTAACTCTTGACCATTTGTCGGCGGGACGAGTGACTCTTGGGTTGGGACTTGGAGTCGACACTTCGGGAGAATTGAGTCGCCTGGGAGAGGTTTTGGACGCCAAGCTTCGGGGCCAGCGCCTGGACGAAGGAATCGAATTGCTGTGCTCGTTCTGGAGCGGTGAGACAGTCAACTTTGAGGGTGAGCACTTCATTGCCGACGGCGTAACCGTGCTTCCAAGGCCGGTGCAGCGGCCACGAATTCCGCTCTGGTTGGCAGCAAGAGCAACTGCACGTAAACCGGTTCGGCGGGCAGCTCGCTATGACGGCCTGTACCCAATCGAGGTGGACGCAAAGGGTCTGCGGGAGATGCTCAATGTGGTGAGTGCAGAGAGGGGCGGGCTCGATGACTTCGACGTTGCGACGACACCGTCCGGTCGCCAAGAGTTCGAGGATTTTACTGAGGTGGGTATGACTTGGGCGTTGAAGGGTCGGTACGTGTCAATAGTTAATAGCCGAAATATTGATGAACAATAATAGCTGATCACTTGCTGTACCTCTTAGGCGGATTGATCCACACCAACGACGGCTGCATGGGAGGCTTAGGCCGCCCATGATGAAACCGCTCAGGATGCCTCTCAAAAGCAGCGTCTAACACTTCTTGACGCTGCCGATCAATCAACTGACCATTCCCCTTATGCCGCGGCGGAGTCAGGGGAACGTCGCAATACCAACGTCGCCAAGGATCTTAGCAAGACACTCCACAGGACTCCGCCAACCCAATACCTTGCGTGGCCTTCCGTTCAATTCCTCAGCCACTTCAACCAGACGCTCAGGACCATAAACACTAAGATCAGTGTGCTTCGGAAAGTACTGCCGCAACAGCCCATTGGTGTTCTCATTCGTCCCTCTTTGCCAAGGACTCGAACGCTCACAGAAGAACACCGGTACTCCGGTCTTGTCGGTGAACCCCCGATGACGGGCCATCTCCACACCCTGATCCCACGTCAAAGACCTCTTGAGAACCTCTGGCAGCCGCTCATACACCTCGATCAGGCTGTCCCGGAACTCATCCGCTGTATGGCGGCCATCGACATGAACCAGGATCGTGTACCTG